>CAMOHE010043837.1:3806-15514 GCA_946598075.1 Artocarpus hirsutus | reverse complement strand
CCAAGGTGCTAAGTTATGATCTGTGCTAAAACAAATCTTACCAAGCAAATCAAAAAACATAATATTATAAACAGGAGTCTACTAAATACTCAGGATTAAGACTGTCAAATATATGATCATCATTGTGATAAATTTAAATACTCTATTTGTAACGGATGATTATTAGAGTTTCATAATTTATCTGGTCCAATCCAATATAATCTCATTATATAAAGTACCTCCAATCCAATGTCTCTACATTAATAGTCCGGACAATAACTATTTCATTCTAAATGAGATTGGACTGTACTTGTAATATTTAATTAAAGATCCCAAACTTTAATTAATTATTACGGACCATTTAGATTATTATCTATAAATTTTATCCATAAGCATATAACACTTATATGCTAAATTTATAGTTACATAAATAATCATGGAATTTTCTTGACGTTTATAAATGTATTCATAACACATATATCAACCAAAATAATAACAAATGTCACCTTATTTATTTATTAACAATATATACAATGTCACAGCTTTTAGGACATCAAACCTAACATTCTCTTCTGTATGAAAATTGGTTCTTGATGCCTACAAATTTCAAACCCTTTACCAGTGATGTGGTTGACTAGGCTTCTACATAAATGTTTACACGTCAAAAGATATAGCCCTCAAACGATTTTGTAAAAGATGCTTCTTTTCTTTGGCAGGAAGAAAGTTCAATCTAAACGGCATTTTAAAATCTTGTAGAAGAGACTAGTTGTGTAGTATACATCAAGACAAGTTACTCCTATCTGATAAAATAAGACCTTATTGATAAAATAAGAGCTTACTATCTTGAATTGACCTTGTTTGAAAATTTAGATTGATCCCACTCAAAAATGAGAATATTTATATTCAGAATATCTTTGACATAATATATTATATTATATTATATTGTATTTTATTATATTAGTGTTATATAATACATTATTTACTTTTACACTGTATTAATATTATGTATTATAGTATACAAATACATCATTCGCGTGTAGATATATGTGTCTATATCTCTTTGGTTGGATATGAATTTTTTTTTTTAAAAAAAAAAAGGTAAAAAATGTTGGCTAAAGTCAGATCAAACGACCCCATTCGATGCACTCGTCTTCAATTCAACGCGGAAACGGGGAAAGGAAGAAAAAAAGATCGACGATCACTTGATTGATCTTGGAAATAAGCAAAGAAAACAAAAAGAAAGAAAAAGAAACTCCGACAATGGCGGACGCTTGGATTAGAGTAGCAGTGGACGCTATTCACGCTTCTCCGACCCAGTGCGTCCTCTTCCTCGCCGGCGGTGCCTCCCAGGTAATTCCGACTCTCAATAACCTCTACACACCTATCTCTCTATACACACACACACACACACACACACACACATACATATTTCTGTAAAAAATACGAACAATTTGTCATATAATCAATCGAATTGATGGATTCATGATAAATTCTTGGTTAATCAGGCAGTAAGTTGGCTAATATCAGTTCCTGGAGCTTCCAACACTGTCCTTGAAGCTCTCGTCCCCTATTCCAGAATGTCCATGATTCAATTACTCGGCAAGGTTCAGTATTCCTTCTCTTTCTTTTTTTTGCCCTTTTCAATTGCATCGCAATTTCTTCATTTTTTTTTTTTGGGTGTCCGCAGATTCCGACCCACTTTTGTAGCAGGCAGACGGCTGAAGAGATGGCTTTGGCGGCCTACAACCGCGCTCTCAAGATCTCCAGACCAGGTTATTAATCTTCATTTTATTACAGAAGTTTTAGCGATGTATTTAATCAATTTGTGTTGCTTTGTTTCTTTCTGTTTGTTTGGGTGGTTTGTTCAAGTGTTTGCATATATGCTGGTGATTGCATTATCTTTTTTCCTTTTTGCAAAACTTTGGTAATTTACACCTGAATGACCTGAAAGATATTACTTTTATTAGTGATGCAGTAACTCATTTAAGGGGTGGTCAAGATGGGCGAAGCTAGACATAGACAGAGGTGGAAACTTTTTTTTTTTTTCCTTTCAAAGTATATAAATTTTATAAAAATTATATTACTCCTTAAAATTATACTTCGTCTCTCGTGAAATTATCTTTCGTCATTTCTAAAGTTCCACATCTCCTTTTATTTAATTTTTCTTAACAATGTTAGAATATGCTCCACCCCTCTGATTAATTTTTCTAGCTTTGCCCCGAGTGATTAATATAATGCACGGATTTTTCTTTGTTTCTGTTTTTTTTTTTTAAACCAAAATTTTTCCATAGTTGTATTAGCTTTATTCTGTTGTTGTCTCTTGGTTTAATTAGGAACTTCAGATCGTGTCTGAACTCTTTTTCAACTCAGTTTGGAGAAATGATAAGCTTATTGGTGTAATTTAGGCAGGCTCTTGGAGAGAATTTATGTATTTTTTCCTTCTTGTATTTTGTTTTCTTTAATGAATACAATGTTTCTGATTCTTGTCGCTTTCATGAATCTCTGCAATAGGCTTCCCAGTTCTTGGTGTGGGTTTTACAGGCTCCCTTGCTAGTACGCGTCCGAAACTTGGGGATCACAGGTATAGGTCATATAACTTCTTATGTGACTGGAACAAATTTCCTAATTAATCTTCTGGAAATTTATTGGGAATTCATGCATAAGAATTTGAAATTCCCAGGTAATAAAGTGGTATTGTCGTGCCTTGTTTTATGGTTTTGGTACCTGCCATGTGGAAACATAATCAATTGAATTGATTATTTTAGGTTTCTATTTTGTTTGGTTCAGCTTATGCACTCAACGATTAGCTTGGTTAGAAGCTTATGACTTGAAAATGCAAGTTTAACATAACCATCGTGGATGGCTGTAGGTTTTCTGTGTCATTTTTTGTGTAAATACTCTTATATTCATACGTTTAATGTACATATGTGTACATGCACATTGATATTCTAGTCTTTTATAACTTACAACACTGGTCGGTTTCCCTTTGTTCACTCATGGGAACGTTTCCATCTCCTTTGTTCTTTGCGTTTTATGGAGGTCTTGATTCCCCCTTCTGTTATCATCAGGTTTCATTTGTCGACAAGAACAGCTGACAGACTTTGGGTATCAACAGTAACCCTTTCTAAGGTGATTGTGGGATCAGAACTTTTATTTACCTCTCTCTCTCGCCCCCTTTTCTAGGGTAAAATTTGCTTTATAGCAATACATACCTGCTGCGTTTCTTATTACGTCAGGGTTTCCGAACCAGGGAGCAAGAAGAATTTCTGTCAAGTCAAATATTACTCCAGGTGCGTAATCAAATCAAAAATGATTTTGATGCTTATGGTATTTTAATAATCACACAAAACAGAGCTTGAGCTATATCTTCATGTGTATCATGTGCTCAGTCCTGTATTTTACTCTCTTTATGCAGCCATGTTATTTGGTTACAGGCAATTGCTTGTGCTTGCAAAGTTCCGGGAACGTATACCCCAAATTTAACTGAATCTGATGTATATGAGGAGTATGAAAAACAGTTAAGTGAAGATGAAGAACTGCAGCAGCTTATAAATGGGCAAATATGTTTTAAGGTTTATCCATTTTCAAGTGGTATGATTTAGTCTTTGGGTTAAATCAACCATTCTAGAACAGTGTATAGATATGAATATATATGTATGTGTATGAATATAACCTTGTTAAATGTTTTGCAGAGAAGCATAACTTAAATGCAGAAAGAAGGGTAATATTACCTGGTTCTTTTAATCCGCTGCACGAAGGTCATCTCAAGCTCTTGGATGTTGCTGCCAGGTACAAAAATTTGTTTTGATTGCGGCTTTTTATCTCAGACCAAGGTAGATTAATAGTTATGCATCTTGGTTAATCTTTTTTTGGATTGCTTTGGGTAAAAGTGGTAAATACTGATGCATTTTTTTAGGAGGAATAAAAATTGACTTAGTGGTTTGCATTTGCATACATCTTTTGATATTTACATGCTTTCTATTGGAGCAGTTGCTCTCAATTGCGTGCATGTGACACATTCTGTTTAGGAGGAATAAAAATTGACTTAGTGGTTTATATTTGCGTACTTTCACTTGTAGCAGTTGCTCTCAGTTGCTTGCATGTAAACTGCATGCACTGCTCTTTTTTTATTTTTGTTTTTATTTATTCTTGATATGACCCTTAGTACATGTTATACAAATTCCGATGAAGTGGAACTCTGCCCTAGGGAACCTGGCTTTACACGGCTGTCTTCACAATTCACATTATATATAGACCTGTAAACGAGTCAATTAAAGAAAATATGAGAGAGAATTCTCATTAATTATGAATTGGAGATTGAACGGTTTTATTTTGGGGAATATCTGATTGTCGGATGAATTGAGAACTAGTCATCAATTATTCATTACCATTATTATCATATATATTTGCACGTTAGAAAATTTGGGAACTCCGGTTAGGAGAATGATGTAGAAATGGTTGTCAAAACCATTGCTTTTGAACTCAGAATTTTATGGTGGTAAATCACGCACAAACACAGTTAAAAGTGAAATTCGATTTCATGTATACAGCCTTCAATGTGAAGCTTTCAAACTCAAACTGCTGCATCTATGTGGCTTTCATGGTTGAGATATATAAACTCAAAAATGATAAGTCTACATTTTTCTCATCAATTACTCTTATTTTTTTGGCAGCATTTGTGAAAATGCATATCCGTGTTTTGAAATATCAGCAGTCAATGCTGACAAACCTCCACTTTCAGTATCACAGATCAAAGATCGTGTGAAGCAGTTTGAAAAAGTTGGTGAGCATGATTATTTGTCCTGTTGTTATTTTTACTTCCATTCTTTGATGTGGTTTAAACATGGGAGGAACTACGAAGTTTGGATTAGTAGGTGTGTGCGTCTCATCAATATATTGGTGTAGGCCTAACCAATTTTGTTCGCCAACATTTTGGGACATTGTCTAAACTCACAAATGGAGGGAAAGTGTTAGCGTCCTATTACTGTCCATCTCCTAACGGCTTAAGCTTTGAGGAGAATAAGTTATCTGACATTAGTTTTTTTGCCTTGTCTCATTTTTGTTGTTTTCTGATGAGTACTTGAGACAATTTAAAATATGCTTCATACTTGATTTTATTATCAACTTCTAGTTGTGTTGATAAATTTGTTTTGGATTGGATCATGTAGGCTGTACCTTGATCTAAGCAGTACTAACATCGAAAAAGTATCTTAATACTTGATAAGATTGTGCTTTATTTGAATTAATGGAATATGTATATGTATATATATATATAAAGACCAGATCGTGTTGATAAGTCAAAGAAGGGTAATGATCTGTGCTCTGCCTAATTTGTCATGGTTATACATTTTCCATATCACTTGCCAGAAGTATGATGTTTATCGTCAGCTTTATTTGCTTGTTAATTTAAATTGTGCGCTTGGACTATATTTAGACTTAAAGTTTTTCCTATTTGAAAAGTAATTTTAGTTAAACTTATCTTGGTCTCCTTGGTGCGCTGTGTAATACTCGTGCATTTTATAACCAAACTTTTCTTTCTTTCTTGAAAAGAAAAAAGCTACATATCTAATCATTTCAGCTTCTCTGTGGCAGGTAAGACGGTAATCATATCTAACCAACCTTACTTTTATAAGAAAGCCGAAATATTTCCAGGGAGTGCGTTTGTAATTGGTGCTGACACAGCAGCAAGGCTTGTTAATGTATGTTACTTGTTTATAGTCATTTTTTTTTGTCTCATAAAAAAAAAAGAAAGAAATTCAAGCAACAAAAGTAATTACAAATGTGGCCTAGAATAAATCAATAATAAAATTTTTGACTTTTGAGATTTCTCTGTCTGGCTATAAACTGCTGTTAAATGAGAGCATTTCAATGATTTCTCTGTTTATCTTTACAAGGAGTTTCTCTTTTTTCCAGCCCAAGTACTACGACGAGAACTATAATAAGATGCTGGAGATTCTAAGTGGATGCAAGGCAACAGGCTGCACTTTTCTTGTGGGAGGCCGTAATGTAGACGGTGTCTTCAAGGTAGCGTTTAGAAACTTGTTATCGCACATTCTCGTTTCTTGCCTTTCCTATGTTGTTATTTGTGAAACGTACCAACGCTATCGGATGATACGTTTGACAGGTTCTTGGTGATTTAGAAATTCCAGAGGAGTTGAAAGACATGTTCATCTCGATACCCGAAGAGAAGTTCCGTATGGATATTTCCTCCACTGAAATCAGGAAAAGGCTTGGAATGTGAATGTCATAGCTGCTTTTAGACGCAGGAAAGGGGGAGAAAGCTGTAGTGGGTTCTCGTTTATATTGCATTTGTGCTGAAAAGGATAATTCGAGATCAAAGAAGGACAAAATCAATTTCCTTTTTTATTTTTTGGAAATAAAGGGAAGAATTGTCTATTTGTGTACGGATTGGTGAGCAAAATCACATCCCAACCCAATAGGAATAAAGACCGTGTGAGAGTACCAAACATTTTGCTTGTACAGTGTACTTGGGGCTATGTTTTCAGGAATATATACAAGTCAATGGCTGAATCCTAATCACTCTTTTTACACCTTGGTGCAGCTTGCAATTACGTCGGCGAATAGCATATGGAAAACGTTTAATGGGGTTTAGTAATTTTAGAATAATTGAAATTCTTGTCAAACTAAAGCCATTTGATAACGTAGTTGAAGCCATAAAATTGTAATTAAAATCTTTATTACAGTTTTTTCTTACAAAGTTTGATTTTTAAACTGAGTATGGTTTAAATTTTTAGTTAGAACTATTTTTCCAACCGTTTGCTAAAAAAGTAGTTTGACTACAGTTAGTGCTTCAAATAAGCAGTCAGAAAAGGACGGTGGGTTTCTTGGTCGTAATTGTACTTGAAAACAAAGAAGCTAATATATTCTACAATGCTAATGAAGATTTACCGCATGTTTAGTAAAGTGGTGGGAACTGTGGTTTTCATCACAAACTTAGTTATAAATAGTATAAAGCTTTCACATGCTACAGTAACAATAAAAAAATTGTTATAGTGTAAAGCTCTCACATGTTACAGTAAAAGTGGTTCTCATCACTGGTTCTCATCACCTTCCAAACACCCATTTAATGATGTGGATACGCTTTGTAAACTTTTTTTTTAACTAAATTATTAATTGAATTGACAAACGCTTATCGGACTACAAATATAAAACATTGCACTAGCACGTGTTGGGTCACATACCAATTGAGTAATCCTAAATTCGAGTAGTAGTGTCATAACACTTTCCACAATATTTAGCATTAATCTATTCGTTTCACAGACGCCCACGCCCATTAGCCACTTCACACGTTAAACTCTAATAGATCATATGGCCAAGCCAATCTCCGATCAGAATTCCCATTTCGTTATCCCCATATAGATTTTTGTTTAAAGAATTTCTTTAAAAACATTCTAACCACCGCGGGCTAAGCCGACGATAAATCAAATTGTAAGTTCAACCCGAAATTAATCCCAAAAAAAAAAAAAAAAAAAAAGCTAGACATCAAATTTGTAAAAAGGAGGAAGGAAAGAAAATAATAATAAAAGCTTGAATTTTTTTGCAAGTACAAATTGTTACATTCATTAACTACGTTGTCTGCCCTCACTAAATTTCCAACCACTTTCCTTCCTTTCCCAACTAACAATTTTTTTTATTTTTTTTTATTTTTATCAAGATATATATTTGAAAGGAGACGAATTTGAGAAAAGTAATAATCCACGTACTCCGACAAAAGTGTAGATATAGGAACTATAAGTAGCTTCGAAGGGCTTCAACCTCCGCAAGCGGCGCCGCAGCCGGCGGAGCAAGCCGTGCCGCCGTAGGTGTCAGTCTGGGTGGCGGAGGCCTTGTCTTTGGTCGACGCTCCGTCAGCGCACGAGAAAACCACTGCCGATATCAAAATCAGGCTCACCAGAGCCGCCAACAACACCAAAACGACGCCACTTAACCCCTCTGATACTGATCCAATCTCTCCTACTCCTTCCAAGCCTGATCTCCATTCCCTTACCATTACCACCAATCAATAAATTGAAAAGCTCTTTCTCTCTCTATCTCTAAAACCTGTTTTTGCGTGCGTTCTGAGTTCTGATACTGTCTTATGTCTTAATAGCTATGTCTATACATACAAGAGCTCTTATAAAGGTTAAATGACCTTTAATTGTGTGAATTGATAAGCCTCTTTTTTTTTTTTAATCAATAATCAAACGCTGTCTATACTGGCCTCGTCCATACCTACGTCTTTCACGTCAAACAAAGAATTTTATTTTCTTTATATATACATTCCACTCGTGTTTTTATTTATTTATTTTTTCGAAAGGACCAATGGTGATGCGCCGTGTCATTATAGTGAAGGGTCATAATCGGTAAAATGAGAGGTGTGAATCAAATGGCGTTTTGACATTGAAGAGAGAGAGAGGGACCACTAACAAAAGGTTGCAACTACGACAATAACGAAAATAGAACATGGGAAGGGAACGACCTAGTCCAAACCCAAGATTTCAAACCTTATCCTTTTCTAAGCCAACTCTTTCTTTTTCCCCTTAACGAAAGGAATCAATTTTCAAAGCTAGCTTTGTTTACACACAAAAAAAAAAAAAAAAGCAAGTAGGGTTTTATGTGCTGGTGCATCCTGAATTTGACCGTGTTTGTAATTTCAAATTTTAATTTTTTAATTTTAATAAATGTGATTTTAAATTTGAAAATTTATTGCAATAGTGATCCGATAGCTTCTAGGTGTCAATAAATGAAAAAAACACTCCATAGATTTTGTACAAAATACACTCGAAATGTTCTGTTAGTTTTGAAGCTTGACTCTAATCTTTTTAATTTTAGCTTTTGAGACTCTAATTTGTATCCAATAATCAATGTCCATTATCAATGGACTACATTGCAAAGATGGTTAAATTAAAGGTCTTAAATATTAAAATTAAAAATTCAAAGTCCAACTTGCAAATAACAAGAAATTCAAGATTATCAATTGCATTGTGTTGCAAAGTTTGTGAAATTTAGAATACTAAATTTTAAAATTAAAAAATTAAGGTCTAATTTGTAAATAACATAAAATTCAAGATGTCATAATGCAAATTATTTTAAAAAGTATGAGAAATAGAAAGAGGACGGGATGACTAAGAGAGTGGTCTCACTAATTTAGAAAGTGGATCCTATTATGAAAAATTAATTGTGCCTATTCACCAAGAATTAGTATCCAAGATTAGTATATCTCATGCTGAAGTAAGCATTAATATTAGCATAAATAATAAAATCAAAAGTCAGTAGAGGTCTGTAGCAATTACGGCTACTGTAGCAGGTATTGTAGCATTCTAAAATTTCTGTATAAATAACCCATTCGCTTGCCCATTTTTGTATCGTCTGAGGTTTAGAGATCAATATACTTTCTCTTTGTACTTCTCTCTCTAAATTCTCTTATTTTGCTTTTATATTTCGTAGTTTTTATAACAGATCTGCAGTTGTTACAATTGTCAAGCATGATTTTTCCCTCTTGAAAGAGAGAATATATTTGAAAGCATGAAAAGGCCATAGAAATACTAATCCACAGCTAGTCATTGCTACAGTTAACTCGAACCGACAGACAACTGGTTAGATTAGTAAACTTATATGAAGCTTAAGGGAAAATAGTGTATATGGAGCTCTGCAAATAGAAAACACCTAAAAAGGTGCACCAAAGATTGAGTGTATACACATGACTCTTTAACTAAACCTCTATAATTCAGCAAGAAATTTATAGCACCAAGGCGCACCCCCCCAACACCCCAAAAAAAAAAAAAAAAAACAAAAATTGATTTTTGCAAATGAAAAAAAAAGAAAAAACCCCAAACACTAAACAAACAAAATAATAATTAACACAAAGCACCAACTTATTACAAATGAAAGATAAGAAAATTCATCAAAACAACAAGGAGAGCGAGGCCCTCAACAGTAGTGAAAGAAAACAACATTAAAAGCAAGCAGTTTACAAACATGTGCTATCGGGAGCAAAGAAGACCGACACGTGCACCACAGGATGACTACAGTCCTCCCACAGATCTAAACCTTCAAAGGGTAAGTCGAGATGAAAAATGACGAGGAGTTTGAAGATTCAATTTGGAGGCAAAGGCATGGTAGTCTAGGAATGCTCCTTATTTTTTTCTCTTTTGCTTTTTTTTTTTTTAATTTTTTTTTCATGCATGCATATTGACTTCAAACTGATCACTATACTAACTGGGCATTTGTGTGCACACGATTTAATTTCATATTTGTAATATATATACATATCGATTATTTCGTCAGCTTGTGCTGCCCTTTGAACATTTCCAGAAGATTTTTATTGTTTTATTTACATTCATAGATACATCCATCCATCCATATTTTATTATTTATTTATTGGCGCTAACGATGTCTTGAATTTTTCGTCAAATACTAATGAGGCTGCTTAATATTTTGACAAACCGCAAGAATTTTCTACTATATTGTATCGAATGTTTCTTTCTTTCTTTTTTTTTTTCTTTGATCGAAGTGTCGAGTTGCTTTGCTGTTTTTTTCTTTTTGGAAGTCTTACAATTATAATTTACACTGGCATAGCCGTATTTTTTTTAGACAAACGTGAATTGAACCAAAATTTTAAACCAAAATAACATTACAATTACTTTAATTGAGAAGAATATACTTTTTGAAATTTAGGGTTCAAAAAATAATATATTTATATAATTTGTAGTTGATTTTTGGTTTATTTAGTATTTAAGTTTGAAATAAAATCATATTAAAAGTCAGATTTAGAGTACAATTGAAACTTTTTTCAATTTGAAAACGTGAGGAATTGTTTTAGGAGCTAAATTGTAGGGGAACTCCTTAGGTTCCCCGGCCTAAGGTCGTCACTCCATTGATAATTAATTTGTTAGCTTTAGATCATCTAGTGGAGATATCAAATAGTATAATTTGGAGCAAATTTGAAATCTCTATTTCCTAGGATCTCTCTAAATTTATAGAGATTATAATCAAAGGTGTTTGGAATGAGGTTAATTTGAGGGGGTATTGAGTTTAACTCTCACGCAAATCGTCAGTTGTTTAGTTGTTACGAACCTGATAAAATGAACATTTTACATATATAGCTTCTTTTTTTTTTTAATTAATCAATGAAGGCCTTATGCCAAGTGTACTTCTAATTCACTCTCTTATGTCATCTCATCTCTGTGAGGAAAGGGTTGACATTGGGCTTTAGTTAATGAAGCTCTCAAATATAGCAAGTTATTTGCCAAATAACTTGACGTGACGGCTTTAGTTAATGAGGCTCTAAAATGTAGCATGCTATTCGCTAAATAGCTTGACGTGAACTAGTGTACGAAGGCATGTACGATCAGGTCCATGTGGTGAATTTAATAAGCAAAGTTGAAAAAATAATAGACTTCACAAATTAGAATGAAAAAATTGCTTAAAGAGCATTTTTAAAATATTCTTCAATAATACGGCATTCTATAATTGATTTGCATCATTATTAGACAAACGATTTAAATTCCCCTAACAGTACCCATCACTTATCCGATTTATTCAAGTCATTAAAATCATGAAAATTATTTTAACAATTATAGGATGTTTGGGAGAGTGGTGGGAACCAATGGTGAGAACCACTTTTACTGTAGCATGTGAAAATTTTTTTACTGTAGCAAATTTGTTTTTTTGTTATTGTAGCATGTGAGAACTTTTTACTGTTCATAACTGAGATTGTGGTGGGAACC
>CAMOHE010043836.1:13344-38222 GCA_946598075.1 Artocarpus hirsutus | reverse complement strand
GCTAGTAGATATAGAAGAGATTTCACATGTGCAGTGGGTTGGGTTTGTTGAAGGTTGGCAGGAATGCCATCAAACGTTAAGTGAATTAAGAAACTATAGCATTCCTCAAATAATAGTAATAATAGTAACAATAAAATAATAACCATAAAGATAAGTAACTAGCAAGCTGGGTAAGCTCTCTCTCACCTCCTGCAAGTTACTTTGGCGAGAGAAACCAGTCAAACAGTCGATCCTCAAGTCACCATTTTTTTAAATTGATAAGACATGTCGCCTCATAATGATTGTAGACTAGATTTGGGCTCCAATCCCTTAATATTCCTTATTCTACACATAACTCAAACTAATATCATTAAAATAATTACTATATAATAATATCATTAAAATAATTACTATATAATTATATAGTACATATAATTCAAAATGAGATATAGGTTGAGATTTTTTATTTTTTATTTTTTATTTTTATTTTTTTGCTACAAGAGAAGGGATGATCCCCGTGCCCCTACTCAGCACCTTAAGAGAAATTCACTAAAATCACAAGTTGAACAACAAAGAAACTTGACTCATCTTTCGTCTACTAGCTTTCAAAGAGCCCAAGTCATAATGGCTCAAGCTATATTTGGCAGGCTCATGCTTTCGCCCCCTACTTATGCTTTCGTCTGCTACCATGTGCAAGCTTTACACTGTAACAATTAAAACTAACAAGTTCCAACCAGATTGTTAAATGAAGATGTAGTAATTGAAACTTGGTTCTTAAGCACTCTCGGTATATTGGGTTATGGATTGGAAATGCTTCCTTGTGTAAGTTGCTCACATGTGTATAGGATTACTGGCTTAAGGATTGGTCTAAGTATAGGAGGAAGCATGTATACTTCTCACATCGAGACCCACCGACCCATAAGCATGACATGGCAAGATCCAAAAACGCTATGGTTCTCATGACCTACTCTCATGTCGAATAGTCAACAAGTGACATCCTTTGTCAGAGAAGAGACTTTTTTTAATGAATTTCAATAAATCCTCATTTACCTTCTATTTCACACATTGGATTGAATTCACTAATTCAAACAACCACAGTGTAAAGCTCTCACAGCCTACAATACGAAGCAAAAAATAGCTATAATATAAAGCTCTCATATGCTCTATAGTGTTTGAACTCATTTTTTCAATTCAAGTCACAACTTGCTTTATAGCACATAGGGTTGTTGGCTTAAGGATTGGTCTAAAGGTTAAAAGAAGCCCTTATACATCCATACGTCTTGCAAGACCCACCAACCCACAAGCATGACATGCCCACAAAGTCATGGGTCTTACAACTTACCCTTATGATAGACGATCAACGAGTGTTGTACTTTGTCAGAGAAGAAATTCTTATTTTATTTTTTTTACATTTAGATTTTTTTCCAATCAATTTTTTGAAATTTAGGTTTCATTTTTTCTTTGGATATTTTGAGTTGGATTGTTTGATATTAGAGCTCAATAAATCCTCATTTGAACATAAGGCATGTTAGATCAGAGAGGTAGGGTAGCTAACCTTTTTGTAACACCCGTTATTTTAATGGGAGTAATTTTACAAATTAATATATAAAACGTAATAGTTTAAAAGTTTGTCCCATTTAAAATTACTAAGATTTTTTTATTGTTTCATTTATCACGAAAATGCTACTTTGGCATTTTCTATCAAAAAGTCTCCAAAGGAGACATAAGGATATTTTTTTCAACTACTCTCCTCCATAATTGCTTTTATCACTTCTCTTCAAAGACTTCATATTTTCTTCCTTTTTCTCTCACGGTTCCCACACTCTTCTTCTCATTTCTTTGTTGAAGCAAAATACTTAGAAAACTTCTTCAAGGCAGCCATAAAAATCAACCACCATCACCTCCATTTAAGCAAGAATTTCAGTCATACCAAAGTCAAGGAACCTGTTTTGAAGCCAATTCAAGCTTCCAACTAGCCATAATCTGATGTTCGAATCTTATGAACAAATTTAGCCTTTCATTTATAAATTTTTATACTCAAGGGTTATTCAAATTTGTGTTCTTGAACCTGAGTATATGTTTTGTTGCTATTTTGGAGTATATGTTTAAAGTCTAAGTGTATGTATCGTAAACAGAAAATTTTATTATTAAACTCTGTAATACCTCTATGGGTAGTGGCTCTTTCTTGAAATTCTGAGATTAAATGAAAATAAATTTTGTAAATTGGTTTATCTGTTTAAAAAGTAGACATTTTAAGCTTTCCTACGAGCTATCATAAGCTTAAATCGGACTTGTATTTTACTTTTTATGAATTTTTAAATTTTCATATTTGAAACTAGTAAACCTGTCAATGACAGTATACCGCCCGTTTGCTTTAAGTAAACCACATGTTAACCCGTGTGCTAACTGTAGATAGTGACCCTGCCTTTTTTGCAAAAGTATACTGCCAGTGTGCCATAGTATACTAGCTGCAGACCTGAACTAAGAACCCAACTTTGCTCACCTCATAATTCCTTAATGTCTTGCAACCTTTCCAACCCTATCCTAAGTGATTTATGAAACTTATTAAGGACTAAAATTACTTGTATTCATTTTATATTGTATTAAGACAAAAATTGTTTACTTTGGTATTTAAGAAGGAATTTGCATAAAAACTTTAATGGCACACTAGTAAGATGAATTTACATATGATTTATTTATGAATGTGATTGTATGTTATGCTTTAGTTTTAATTATCCTTATGTATGCCTTAGGATCAAGGGAGTATGGAGCTAACGTTAATTGATTCCGAGATTAAAAGATTGTTGATAAGCTTGGAAGGTACGGATTTTATTACTCATCTTTTATAGGGTTTTGGTAAATTAAAATTTGGTTGTTTTATGTTACAAGATATGTGTATGATATTGTTGAATATATATGGTTATAACTATAACTTGATGATATGAAACTCGTCCTATATTGTACAGCGAAGAACATAATGATTTGACACATGTTGTAAATTGAAAGCATAGTTAGGAAAACTAACTTTATAAACAAAGGTTGATTATCGAGAAATGGTGAGACGTGAAGAGGGCGACGGTTTTGTCATTGGGCACAAATACCCTAAAAGCTAAAATAGGGGGAGCTGATGACGCTCTCTTGAGTCGAAAGTCCCAGAAAACACTATACATGAATCGACTTGGTGAGGACTCGGGGCTTGATGTCCTCTCACCAGAACACCCTTGGAATGTTTGGAGGGTGGTCAAGTGCGCTCACTTGAGTTTCGATGAGTTGAGTGATACTCTATTGAATGTGGATACATAGGAATAATGATGAATTGTAACAATTGTATATATATATATGTATGAAACTTGGTAATGATTAACTATGGTATCCATGCAATATGATCATAATAAATCTCATAATTTGGACAATGATGAAACTAACTAACCATGTAGGTTTAATGTGGTAGAGAATAAAACCTTAAGGTAAGTAATGGTTTTCACTACTGAGCATGTTGACGCTCATTTTCTTATATTTTCATCTTTTCAGGACTCACTAAGTGTGAGGCGGCTACGAGGAAAATAATTAAAGAAGCTATGTAGCTATATTACATTGGGATTGCTTCAATTGTTAAGAATGTTCTTCATGATAATATAAACATTGATTGTTACTTTCTGTGACTGTATTAAGATATGATGAAGGTTGAAATGATGACCATGATAGTTTTTGTATTATTAAATTTAAGATGCTACATTAAACCGTGATTTAATTATCATTTATATTTTTATTTTTGATTTGAGAATTTTCATTTAAGTCCCTAGCAAATCTTAATTTTTAAGTTTTACTTTTATTTTTTATTTTTATTTTAATTCATTAAAAACTGTTAACCCCCATATAGGGGCGTTACACCTTTTGAGCTCAATGTGGCTTCATCTCTTGAATGAGGCTACTATATGTTGGGTTATGGACTAGAAATACTCGTTTAGTAATCCGACGGTGTTAGGTGAAAGTGGGGATTCAACTTCCCCTGGGGATAGGGATATCTTGTATTCAAAAACTAGCAATTCGCCATTTAACAAGGAGATTTTGAAATTACGAAATTTACCACATGTGGGGTTTTGGTTTGAGGATTGATCTAAAGGTTAGAAGAAGTCCTTATACATTTTATATTGAGTCACAAGAGCTACCAACCCCTAGACCAAGCATGACATGGCAAGACCCACAAATCTATAGACCTCACAACCTACCCTTGTGCCGGATGGTCAAGGAGCTATGCCTTTTATTAGAGAAGATATTTTTATTTATTTTAAAGTTTAGATTTTTCTTTTTCATTCAAATTCTTTTGAAATTTAGATTTTTTCATTTTTTAGTTATGATGATTTGAAGTATTTAGTTTTGGAGTTCAATAAATCCTTATTTAAAATAAGCCACGTTGGATGAGAGATTGTTTTTAAAATTTTTGCGACAAACGATATGAAAGACATTTTCAAAAACACCAAAAAGACATTTTCAAATGGAAAGAAGGTTTACATGCTTAACTTATAGCAAAATATGTAAGCATGCAACTTCAACACTACTACAATCAAATTGGCGCCTAGTAGATCCTCTATATGCAGTCTGGGGTGTTTTTTTAACTCACATATGGATATTTTAAACTTTAAGGAAAAATTGATTGTAAAAATATATTTTTTTAATCATGATTAACTAGTAAGAGTTTTTTTTTTTTTTTTAATTTTTAAAGAGGTACTAGGTCAAACACAAAACAGAAAAGAGTGTCATATGTCAAATAACGACATGTTATTCAAAATGTATTAGCAAGCAACAGCTTCCCTTGAGGAGAGGAAATAATATGTTATTCGACATTTATACCGATGATGTTATACCATGTTATTGAAGGATCAACAGGACCATCCTCAATACGAAGCAATTGAGTGTAAATTTTTCGGCTAGTGTTTGGTATCTTAATGGCGGGAAGCCCGCGACAAGAAGATAGTGCAATATTTTCGTCTGGGAATGCTAACTGTCCCTCTCATGGTTCCTCTCGAAGAATCAACAAGTTCCTGCCTAGGGACTAAGAGAGGATAGCTCATCATTACCGTCTAAGAAATGTTCACCGTCCCTCTTAGGAAATATTTAAGTCACTGTCTAAGAACTGAGAAAATAACTCAACATCCTTGTTAGGAACCATTAATCCCCTATTTAGGACCAAAGGGGATGGCTCATCAAGAATGTTAGTACCAATACTCACTAGAATTTCATATGATTTGAACCATAAAGAAATACAATCAAAACCATTCTTTCATGATCCTTGAAGAAGACGGGTTGACTACCTACAACTACTATCATGACGGAGTAATTGCCCACAACCACAATCACATTTAGTTTTCAAAAACTAAGGCACGAAGGACACTGCAACCAAGGGAAGAGAGAGGTGGGAAGAACGTGATCTAAGAGATGTTATGAAGTAATCGACTAAATGGGCACACTTTAAATAAAAGGATAGAGGACTCAAAAAAGAGGTATGAAACTTAGAATATTAGGCTATTATAATGTCGAAATCGTACTGAGAGTGAATAAGCGAGGTTTGAGTATATATTAAAAGTTATCAATAGTGAAAAAAAACTCGTAGGATATTATTGGCCAAACCGCTATAAACCTTTTGTGCTCTCGTTTTTCTTATCGCTTGATATTTTGTGAATTTTTTGTTGTTTTGATCCGTTTTAGTCAAGTTTTCGATCCAAGAATTTGTTTTTTTTTTAATTGTTAGTAGAATTTTACCGCTAACATACGAGATTAACAACATTTTATGAATGTTTAACACTCACGAGGAAAGAGAGATATGTCGTTCCAACTTGACACTTGGCCTTCTAAAGTTTTTAAACGACATGCCATTGATTCTTTCTACTATGAAGAACGAATCTGTTTGGTTTTGTTATGAAAATGCTTGAAAATATTTTTACATGTTTTTTGAGGTAAAAATTTCAAAAACATTTTCAATATAATTATTAAAAAATTTTATTTTTTAAAATAAAATTATTTTTAGTTATTTTAAGAACATTGTCAAATAGACCTTAGTTTTACGGTCATTTTCAATGAGAAACAAAGGGGACGCTGTCAATTGGAAAAATGACGTCGTTCCTAATGCAAAAGATGCGATTGTGTTTCACCGTCGTTTCAAAGTTTGTAAACGACATTACATTGTTCTCGCTTCACTAAACCAATGAAGCTCAACATCTTGCGTGGCATAGCGTGATTTGTCAACAATTGTCATCAGATCAATACAAACTTAGATAATTGTGATTGGATCAAGACCTTCCTTACATGGCTAAAGCATTCATTTGCTTTGCATCATAAAAATTAAAAAATATATATGACAATGAGAAAAAGGAAAAAAAAAATCCTCAAAAACATTAAAAAAAAGAAAGAAAGAAAAGGGAGGGAATCAAAATTTAGAGAATCCTTTTTTTTTTTAGCAGTTTAAGAATTCATAAACTTGTTTGTTTTTTTTTTAAAATTTTTAAAAATATTTTTACACAATTTATTAAGATAAAAATTTTAAAAATATTTTTAGTATAATTTTTTAAAAATTTTTATTTTTTAAAATAAAAACACTTCTATCTATTTTAAAAATAATACCGACAATTTGAGAAACCCAATTTTAAGTTTTAGAGACGTGGATTTGTCATTAATTAAATTATTAACGGTGTTCCACAGTCCTAATGCTTAAAATACCAAATCTTTTTCTTAAAAAAAATTCTTAAACCAAAAAATCGCAAAAAATCGTGAAAACGACATATATGGCAATAAAGAAGAGAAAAAAAAAAAAAAAGAAAAACCATAAATGAAAAAGAACTAGAAATCTCGTCTTTATTTTCGCTTTTTCACATTCCGATTCCCACATTTGCAGTACTCGCGCGCAGACGACGACGACGACGAAGAAGAAGAAGAAGAATCGGAGCTTGAAGAGGAACCTCATCGCGCCATTGCCTGGTTCATCATCTTCTTCATTTGTCTCTCTTTCTTATGTCTGATCAAAACTTTTAATTCACTTTCCGAGATCAAAATTCTTTGGATCTTCCATTTACTCGAACAGAAAAGTTATCTTGTGAATTGAGATGTTTTCTGATTTGGATTAGTCTGTTGTTGGGATTGAAGAAGTTGATGAGTGATCTGGTTTGGTGTGATTCTTTTGATTTTGGTTAGTTCATTGGATTTGGTGAATTTTAGCGCTTTCTAATTTGAAATTTTGCTTCTTTTTTCCGTTTGATTGTTGAATTGATTTGGTAACAGAAGGGGATATATTGAAGAAGAAAGGAGATCTGGGGTTTTTTATTTGATTGATATTTGATCAAATGGCTGCGACTGTGCCTCCTCCAGGGGCACCTAGGCCCGGCAGCAATAACATAATGCCGCCCCCGAATTACAACCCCAATGTTCAGAGAACACCCGATTCCTTGGCTGATAATTTGCAGAATTTGAATCTAAATCGACCACCTTCCATGCCCAATTCTGCCCCTAGACCTGGCCCTTTCGGTCAGCCACCACCTTTCGCTTCGTCCGCCCCATCCCAAGTGATCCCTGGTGCACCACTGCCTTTTGCTCGGCCAGGCGTTCCTCCTGGTGCACTTGGAAGGCCCACGGTGCCACCCTCGGGACCACCATCAGCAGCATTTCCCTCTTCTGGAGCACCAGTAAGGCCTGCCGGCCCACCTGTCAGCCAACCTTCGCCTTTCATGTCTAGACCGCCTCCTGGGTCTTTGCCTCCTTCAATGGGTGGTTATGTGCCAGCTGGTTCTGCACCATTTCCTTCTGGAGCTTCCCAGTCGTCCGGTTTCCTAAGTGGTCTGGTAGCACCGCTGCCAATGGCATTGGGTGCGCAGCCTACTCCTGGCTCTTCTCCTTTGGCTACTGGTCAGATTTTGCCACCTCCTAGGGCTTCAGGTGGATTGATGAGTAATGGTCCACCGTCCTTTGCTTCAGCAGCCATGCCTGGTGCTTCCCGTTTTCCACCAACTGGAAATTTAGCACAACCTCCACTTGGGCCTCCATTGACAACGGCATCTTTGGCTCCTCCTCGAGCTCCAAGCATGGTCACTGATTTGGGTGGTTTGGCAGTCAGTTCTCCACCAGGTGTTCCTATGCAACCCGCATCACCTTTTTCACCTGTAGGTCAGGGCACACTGCCACCAGCAGGTCCTTTTGGCTCACCACCTACGTGGCCAATGCAACCTGGGCAGGTATGACAATATGTTTCCTGGTTTTACATGCAATTACTGTTGAGGCATTGAATTATTATGCATCTTATTATTGTTTACATGACTTGCATTGATATTAATGTTATAAGCGAATTTATGGTCACTCAAATCTGTGGAAAAAAAAGAATGAGTTTTTTTTTTTTTTTTGGCTCTAGACCTGTTTTTTCTATTTATTTGCAGTGAATACCACTTGTTTATTATTATTTAACTTGAGAGCACATAAGGGAAAGAAAGGCTTAGAATTTTTGACTTTATAGTCTATCTCTAATTTTTGAAGTATCTCACCGATGACTTACCTTGGGGGCATATGCCCCCTAGGCACCAATAGTGCTCAAGGTTCGGTTAAAATATATCTTTGTAAAACATCGAGATAGTGCAGAGGGTCAGTGCTCCTTTTAATTTTTTGATCTTTTTTTTGGTTTTGTTATGTTTTGTTATGTTTTTTGTTTTTGTTTTTAGGAATGGTTATTAGCACGATTAGCCTTTGAACTTTTTAGGACATGATAAGTTAGTCCTTGTGGTTTTAGTTTAGACGATCATGTCTCTGAACTGCCAAATTGTTGGCAATTGTGGTGGAATTGTTAACAACTGTTAGCTATTTTTACCTCAGTGTTGTTCTTTTGTGTAATGCTATAAATGTTTAGAGCATAGGACTCTTTTCTTTATTAAACTTATGCCAATTCCTCTTTTAAAATTTATTTATGTTCTAATAATAGATTGGTATTATTCCTGTTAACTTATCGCTTAACAAAAAAATTTGTATGTTGAACTCATAGGTTTGCGCAAAAGCTATATTCTCATGAACATTATTGCTGGTTTTTTATTTATAAACTTCTGATTCCTGGATAAGGTGATGATGATAATACCACTGGTTTTGGAGGAATAAATGTTGGATGAAACCTTTGAAGCATATCACCTTACTCTCTGAATTATAAGTTTTTTGTCTTCTTCTTCTTATTATTTATTACTTATTATTTATTTTTTCATTTCTTTAGATGGCTCCACCTCCAGCAGTTCCTGGTGCTGCACAACCACCTAGAATGTTTGGAATGCCACCTCCACCATTACCAAATCAGTCCATGACAACTATCGGTCAAACGGGAGCAGCTGTGGCTGGGTCATCAAAGATTGATCCTAATCAAATTCCAAGGCCCTTACCAAGCACTTCAGTTACTGTGCATGCAACTCGTCAAAGCAATCAGGCCAATTCTCCTCCGGTGATTTTCCCATTTTTAAGCCTTAAGAATGATTTATTACTTTGTTGTGAAAATCTAGTATGTACTCATGCTTTCTGATTGTTTATTGTAAAATTTTCGTGCTATTTGCTTCTATTGTGATTTTTTTTTTTTTTCAATCCATGATGTGAACTTATGCAGACTTTTTGTTACACTTTTTCTTTTTCTTTACTTTTTTCTGTTTATTACGAAGAACCTTTGGGTATTGAAATTATTAAATTGGTACCTTCAAATGTCTTCTTGTATCACAATGGTACCATGGGGCATGAGCGTAAATTAGGTAGCATTTTACGATCAATTGTTGGAATTGCCATTTTTATCTCACACTAATTCATTGTTTGAGATCATTGCAATTCCGTCAATTTGTATTGTAAAAGTCACCTAAATTATGCCATGGAACCATCGTGATACAAGTTGAACTTAGAAGGTACTAATTAATATTTTTCATCATCAATGAACCCTTGTGATTGATAACAGAAATAAGCAAAATGCAAATATTGATTTGATAATTTCCCACTTTATTTCTCATGCTCTTCTAATTGCTTTTAATTCTCTTAAAGCCTGCTACAAGTGATTACATTGTAAAAGACACTGGGAACTGCAGTCCTCGTTACATGAGGTGCACCGTCAATCAGGTTAGATTTCACTTGCAATGCATGGCAGTTACTTTTCAGGTCTCAAATCTCGATTTCATTGGAGCTGTTATTGTTTTGTTATTAATTTGGTAATTCTTGTTTTTCCAACATTTGACAGATACCATGCACTGCTGACCTTTTAACAACATCAGGGATGCCTTTAGCTTTGTTGGTCCAACCACTTGCCCTTCCTCATTCATCAGAAGAGCCAATACAAGTAAATTTGTTTCTCCTCTAAATGACATATTTTCATAGATTAACTTATTAATCCTCTATGATTTCAACAGAGTTGATTTGCTTATTAACTAGCGTTTAAGAATGAATAAAGAGCTTTTATGGAGAGCAGAAGTAATGAATCTAGTTTGGAAAATTAGTAACCTGAAGTTAGTCTTAAATGTTTCCCTTTTTCTGGAAGCATTAATCTGGATCAAGCTTATAAACTTCAAATGAATGAATTTGAATCATAATGTGCTCAGTTCTTCACTTCAACTTGTGAAGATCTTAGTTGTTGCAGAAAGATAATTATGTGACTTGCTGTGAGAGAGAGTTCTTTAATGGAGTGTTTGATCATTGATTTTATATTATTTTATGTTTTTTTAATTGTAGAATGAAGAGCAGCTCTCTTTTTCTAGGTCTAGGGACCACTTTTAATGTTTCTATGTTGGTTGTTTAATGGTTTGACCTTCTTTGCTTGTATCTCAAGTGTACTCTCCAATTAATTGCCAACTTATTTTAGTTTTATCCCCTAAAAGAATATAAGTTGATCACAAAACTTTTGGTATTGGGACAACTTATCATTATAATGATTCTGATAATGTCCTCTTATGTGTATTTGGCATTAATGCCCAACAGATTATACTGATACAATCAAAAATGAGACCTACTGTAAGCATGTTTGATGCAGCATATAGAGATTTGTAGTTTCCTATTCAGATTATTGTTAGGATTATCTATTGAGATTATTATTAAGATTACAACTCAGATTATTATTAGGATTATTATTAGTTTTCTATTTAGACTATTACTCTACTTCTATTTAGACTATTATTCTACTTTCCTACAAACACTCTATAAAGGTGTATTGTAATTATTTTGGAGTATCATTGATCAATAATCAGATTTATTCCCAATTATTAAAATTTGTGAGGTAGTACTTGAGTTTTCTTTTCTTGTTTCACTTTAAAAACACTTCCGCTGCACCAAAATTGGTATCGGAGAAACGGGTCTCATCGGTAGAGTGCCCACCAACAGCCGCTTTCTCCACCATCTCCCCATAGGTACCACCCCCACCACCACTCTCCTCAATCTTCATTATATTATCATCTCCGTTCACCATCCTCACAGATCTGCCATTATCATCAAACCTATACAAAATCAGATTCATCACCCAAATTCAAAATCCCTAGTTTTAGAGGAGTTTTTGATAAAAGAGAATTTTATGACTGGCTTGAAATTGTGGAGGAATATTTTGAAATTACGAGTGTGGATCGAACGAAACAAGCTTTGTTGGTAGCTTTCAATTTAGGGGCTATGTGATTTATTAGTGGGAGAATTTGCAAAAACAATGAGAACTTCAAGGGAGAAGAAGATCAAAAATTGGGTCAAGATGAGAGACAAGATAAAAGAACATTTTATACCCACTGCCTATCCAGCAAACCTTTATACGCCTCCTAATTTGATGACGGCACCCTGCGGATCTTGCGACATGCACATCTCTATGACGGAAAAGCACCCCGTGCGCATGGCCTCGTCGACGCATGACAGACTCTCCTTGTTGCCCGAAGACGATCGCACTCACCCCCGTTTGAAGCCATCTCCACCTTCATGACCTGCAGAGCGCAATGGAGAACTCCAACATGGTGGTCAGTCGATCCCCGACATCTGCAATTCATCTCCGTCCCAACATTGCGGCGGCGCTAGTGATGAAGTCATTCATCTCAGTTCGTAGCCATTTCTCCCATGCGACACACCTCCTCCATCGAAGCTACAAGTGGCTCTTCCATCACCATGCAAGGTTGGATCTAATCAGCGCCTGCATGGAGTTAATGACTGCGAGCTGCTCACCAGTGGCGGCGCTGATATGTGCTCCCCTCCTACACGAAGTAAATTGGAACTTCAAAATCCTATAGCAAAATGGGCCCAACAACATTCCCCTAGCCCAAAAGAAATTGGAGCCTGCTCTGACTTTTGAAGAGGAATTTGGCCCAAATCAGGATCTGCAGCCCAGCAAGTCAAATGGTCAAAATTAGTTGCAAAGTATGCAAATTAACACTATCCAAATCTCCAAGTTTAGCAACGACAGTGGTACTCATCAGATTTCAACTTCCATCAAGCAAGTTGATCCAATTTTTCATCAAAATCCCATGCCAACACCTAAAGATGAAATTCAAAGTGAGCCAACAAGTCAAGTTGTTGAAGAGATTGGACCAATTGGAGCACAACTTGAAAAGCCAAAATTGAGTGCATTGTTTTTGAAGATTTGAAGGTGAAGCCACTAATTTTTGTTGATCAAATTATTGGCATATTTGCAATTGATCTTGGGGATTTCAAGACCAAAAGGGCGAGTTGGTGTCCATGGCGATTTGCTTGGGACTTTAGGGCATTTGGGTGGACCATTGCTTTGGTTCTGTTGTGGATTTGGAATGTGATTTGTCAAGACTTAGTCATGGTACATTTGCACAAGAATCGTTTTCCTGCAAGCACTTACAATAAACTACAAAACAAGAAAATTAGACCTTTTCAAATTCTGAAGAAAATTGGAGACAATCGTTATAAAATAGATCTTCCTCTTGATATGAATATTTCCAACACTTTCAACGTTGCTGACATCTTTGAGTATTTTCCACCAGATGAGTTTTCTTTGCACCCACAAAACTCGGGGACGAGTTTTCTTCACGAGGAAGGGATTGATGTAGCATATAGAGACTAGCAGTTTCTTATTCAGATTATTATTAGGATTACCTATTTAGATTATTATTAGGATTACAACTCAGATTATTATTTGGATTATTATTAGTTTCTTATTTAGACTATTACTCTACTTCTATTTAGACTATTGTTCTACTTTCCTACAAACACTATACAAAGGCTCATTGTAATTTTTTTGGAGTATCATTGATCAATAATTAGATTTGTTCCCAATTATAAAACTTCGTGAGTTTGTTCTTGAGTTTTCTTTCGCTATTTCACTTTGAAAACACTTCCGCTGCACCAATGTTCGTGTATTTTGTGTCATAGGTTGTGGATTTTGGCGAAAGCGGTCCTGTTCGCTGTTCTCGTTGCAAAGGCTACATAAATCCTTTCATGAAATTTATTGACCAGGGAAGGCGATTTATCTGTAACTTATGTGGTGAGTACAAGACTACAAGTGTACACTAGAATTATACCTGTGTGTCAGCGTTGATGTGAGCGTTTCTTCAACTTCATTTTGTGCAATGACAGCATTGGTATCTTAATTCATGCATTTAGCTCGTCTACCACATACATACATACTTGATATGTATATATTTAAGCATGTATTGGTTTATTGGGGGCTAACATCCTATCCTATTCCTTGTTGTAGGATTTACTGATGAGACCCCGCGTGACTACCATTGCAATCTAGGACCAGATGGTAGGCGTCGAGATGCTGATGAAAGGCCTGAGTTGTGCAGAGGGACAGTGGAATTCGTTGCTACAAAAGAGTACATGGTTAGTACTGTTTGAGGTAGAAGTAATTTTCATTTTTGCAATTCATCAGTGGACTGCTTGTCTTCTTTTTATTCTCCTTTGACACCCCGGGTACTCTGCTGAACCATGGATTGAGATATGAACATTATTTGGTGCATTTATTGATTCTTAATTTCGGGCTATCTAGAAAGATGAAATTCCTATAATACACACATAAAGTGCAATAAAATAAGAAATGAGAAGAATAAAAGGAGAGAGAAAATGATACTGGCATTAACTTCCATCATTTTTTTTTGAATATTTTAACTTCTAGTGTAATTTCTTCCAATGCTCTTCCAAAGGTCAAGTTATTCTTGCAAGAAGTTTCTTTCTGAACTTGGTCTTACTAGCAGTTACTATTAGCTTGATCATAAGTAGCTGCACACCTTTTTTTTTTTTTTGGTGCGAAATATGTTTTCCCTGTTTAATTTCAGTAAGTTTTTTCTTCTTTTGATTTCATTTCTGAGTTAACTTATCTCAAGCTATGATCTATGTTGTTCTAGGTGCGGGATCCCATGCCGGCTGTCTACTTTTTTCTCATTGATGTGTCCATGAATGCAATTCAAACTGGTGCAACAGCTGCAGCTTGCAGTGCAATCAATCAAGTTATTGCTGATCTCCCTGTGAGTTTCTTCTGAAAACACTTGCAGAAGCTATATGAGAACATTAGATTTATGTTCAATAACAATGTTTATTGGATATATATGCGCGGAGGTGTTTGTATATATATTCTTTTAATGTCAGATACTGATATCTTGATACTTTAATTGGTGCAGGAAGGTCCTCGGACAATTGTGGGAGTTGCAACCTTTGACTCGACCATCCATTTTTACAATTTGAAACGTGCACTACAGCAGGTCCGATACAATTTATATTTATTTTGCCTAAAGAACTTAGGAATGTCCCTTTCTATTGTTGGGCTGGAAGGCACTGTGATGGTTGTTTATTGTCATCATATTATTGGCTGCTTTTCTTCCACATTAGTATTTAGATTTCAATTTTTTATCAACCAACATATATGTTTATGAGAGCGTGTGTGTGTGTGTGTAGTTATATAGAGATGTTTTGATACTTGCATTGTTTCTGACATTCAACATGTGTTTGCAGCCATTAATGCTAATAGTTCCTGATGTACAAGAAGTTTATACTCCATTGCAGACAGATGTTCTAGTTCCTCTTTCTGAGGTTAAAATCTAAGTCTTTCATTTTCTTTCCCTTGTTGTTTATTATTATCGTTTCTATTTTGTTGTACTACTAGTGCCTGTCTGTTTTGAGGCAATATTTTTACTGCCAATAGTAAGTTGATCTTCGTCTTATTTGTTAAACAACTTCTTGCCTTTGACTCTTTTTCTTACCCTTGTTTGCTGGGATTCAGTGTCGACAACATTTAGAGTCATTGCTGGAAAGCATTCCAACCATGTTTCAAAGTAGTAAAACTGCTGAATCAGCATTTGGTGCTGCAGTTAAGGTATGCAATTTTGATCAAGACATTCTAGATACAATTCTGTGCTTCTTTTATGCTGTGATTTCTAGAAGCACATGCATCACAAGTTATGTGGATATGATAACAGTTTCTTACTTGTGAATTGTGACGACAAAGTTGTACTTCATGATTTTTTAATGAAGTTTTGTCCTTTCCAAAAGAAAAAAAGAAAAAAGAAAATGAAAAAAAAAAAAAAAGAATTGACATGAGGAAGGTGGTCTCAACTACAGTGAATTGCCTTCATGAAATCTTTCCTGTGCAATATGAGGCGCTAGGTTCGTTAAAAAAGGGACAGGTTAAATTTACTCATGACATCTAGTGCTCATTTTGTTGTAACTTAAACGGTCAAAAACTTGAAAGTCTTAGTTCCATGAAATCTTTCTTGTGCAATATTAGACCACTTATATTTGAATGTTCACAATACTTTTAGCAAGTGATGCTATGTTGGATGAATATTAATAACCAAGATGCCAAATAGCTAAGATGTCATTTAACTAACATTAATGGACGTGGCAGTATTATTGTTGGGCTTTGGATAATATAGTTTACATGGTTAGATTTTTAGGAAGATTTGCATGCGCACATGGCATTTTGAACATGGCACTTGACATGGGATTGCAGACAGTTACTTGCTGCATATTAAGTTTAAATTATTTATATAGACTGATGATATTTATATGATACACACGTCTCTATGCCAGCTACAAGGTTCTGGAATACTGTATTGTTTCACATGTTCACTTATATTTTCCATATAGAGTATGTTTTAGTATTAATTTTCTTTCTGTCCTATTTTAGGCTGCTTTCCTAGCAATGAAGAGCACTGGAGGGAAACTTATGGTATTTCAGTCAGGCAAGTTCAGAAACTTACGTATATGTAAATGAATATGGTCCTCTTTAGAGGATGGTTTGATTAGTCTAAAAACTAAGTTTTTTTTGTATTAAGCAAGAACTTTGAGCTTCCTAATTCATGCTCCTGGATGTTCTGTATTAAGCTATTAGCAGTGTCCATGACATTTTCCAAGCAAACCAATTTCATACATGAAGCCCATTGTGGGTTTATCTTTATTCCTTTCACAGGATTTTTATTTCCTTGCCAATAGACTGATGATTTAAGTTATCTGGAACTGGCAGTCCTGCCGTCAACTGGTATCGGAGCCCTTTCTGCTAGAGAAGCTGAAGGAAGAGCTAATGTATCTGCAGGAGAGAAGGTAAAAAAACTATCTTGCTTCTCTAATGACATTTTGATAGTATAGGTGTATCGTAATGCAATATCCAGCAATGCGATAACATGCCAACATTTCAAGTTGACATTGGGATTGGGGATTAATAATAAAAACGATAGAAGTGGATTAAAATTTTCTGCAGTGAGAACATAAAGCATACTAGCAATAGGATGGGAACAACGCACTGTTGCTTTTTAGGCATTTATATGAAAAGTGAAAATACTGTAAGTTCAAGTCAGACAAGTCATGATGTTTTAATTGTGTATACTTTCTTAACTTCTTCACAGGAGGCCCATAAATTACTCCAGCCAGTGGACAAAACTTTTAAGACAATGGCCATGGAATTTGCTGAGTATCAGGTAAACTTCCAGTAAATTCATTTCACTTGACGATGATTGAAATATGACAAAATGCTGGCTGCAGTTGCTTGTGGATGTATTAACACTATTGTAAGTGGTGTGCATGATTTGTATCGGCCAATCTGTTGCAGGTCTGTGTGGATATATTTATCACTACTCAGACTTATGTGGATATTGCATCTATCTCTGTCATTCCAAGAACAACCGGAGGACAGGTACTTGGATGATGTTACTTATCTATTGGATTTGTGTTGAATGAGCTTTTAGGATGATGTTACATGTTTTCTTCAATCTTTCAGGTTTATTACTATTACCCCTTCTCGGTTGTTTCTGATCCTGCAAAGCTCTACAATGATCTTAGATGGAATGTTACAAGGCCCCAAGGCTTTGAAGCAGTGATGCGTGTCCGATGCAGCCAGGTATTCTTACGGGCTGGTCAACTGACTCTTTACATTCTCCTCCCTTTTATATGTTCCTAAGAATAAATCTATGCAAGAAGTTAACTCGTCTTCCATATTTTTAGGGCATTCAAGTTCAAGAGTACTCTGGGAACTTTTGCAAACGAATTCCAACAGATGTTGACCTACCTGGGGTTTGTATATTTTCCAACGAATATTTTGTTTGAAAATATTTCTTTTCTTGTTATTATCTCCTGTTGCACTACACTCTTTTTTCTCAAACCCCCTTTTTCTCACTGCCTTCCCACACCCCATGGCTCTATGCTGCTGTCTGCCGACTGCCCCCTCCCCCACTTTTCATTTGGATCAGTTGGACCAAGTTTTGGCTCTGTTAACTGTATGCTGAAATCATTAAGGAAACTACTATCATTCTGCAGATTGACTGCGACAAAAGCATACTGGTGACCTTGAAGCACGATGATAAATTACAGGATGGTTCCGAATGTGCTTTTCAGGTAAATGTTAAATGTTTACTCTCCCTCAGTTTTTTAATGTTTACTGTTCTTAAATCTCTATATGACGACATTTATTGTGCACTGAGATTTTGGCTGATCCGTCTATGTATTGCTCAGTGTGCCCTTCTTTACACCACTGTTTATGGTCAACGGAGAATTCGAGTTACAACTCTGTCTCTGCCATGCACAAGTATGCTTAGCTATCTGTTTCGCTCAGCTGACTTGGACACTCAATTTACATGTTTCTTGAAGCAAGGTATGTGATCTTGTATTGACTTTCTTGCTTCTTTCTCTTATTCTGGTTGCTTCTTAAATGTGATCATGCTCCTAATTTCTGATGGTGCTTTCCCTTATTTATTTCGTATCAAGAAATCTTTATGCAAGGGGAGCATCCTGAAATTGTAAATAGATTCTTGAAAGTAGTTTTTCTCATATATATTTGACAGCTGTTGTTGAGTGTGAATGTAAAATCCTTTTTTCTCTATTCTCTATAGGATGGCCCTTTTAGTCACGGGCTTCCTCATGGCCGGTTTGTAAGTGTTTAGACTCTTCGTTTGAAAGAATTTCTTAAAGAATTCTTTTTTCTTTTCTTTTCTTTTTTTCTTTTTGGCCTCTATAGCGACAAATGAAATTCCTTTCAATCCACTCTCGCGAGTACGGGAGCAAGTTACAAATCTTTGCATCAATAGTCTGCTTTTGTACCGTAAATTTTGTGCTACACCATCGTCATCTGGACAGCTTATTCTTCCAGAGGCGCTTAAGCTTCTCCCGTTGTACACCCTTGGTACGTCACTTTTCCTTGCACGATTATGTTATTCTAGTCTTTCAACCCCCAAAACTAAAACGTTTTACTTCTAATATCCAAAACAGGAAGATTTTATTTATTTTTATTTCCTTTTGTTTTTGGAAAGCCATGGGGTGGGTGGGGTGGGGTAGCATTGGATGCAGGAGTAGATTCATTTTGTGTTCTTTTGTTCGTTTTGCAGCATTAATCAAAAGTATTGGGCTACGCAGTGATGGGAGAATAGATGACCGCTCCTTTTGGATCAATTATGTTTCCTCCCTTTCTGCTACTCTGGCAATTCCTTTAGTGTACCCAAGGATGTTAGCTATTCATGATCTCGATTCAAAGGTATGCATAGAGTGATGTTATATGACTTTTGTAATCCTTTTTAAGATTGCCGTGCCTGAAAGAATCATTGCTAATTTCTGCTGGCAGGAGAGTGATGAATCAGTTCTTCCTCCATTTGTTCCACTTTCTAGTGAACATATTAGTGACAATGGTATCTATCTTCTTGAGAACGGTGAAGATTGTTTAATATACATTGGGAACACAGTGGATCCAGCAATCTTGAGACAACTTTTTGGTGTTTCGTCTGTTAATGAAGTTCCTACTCAGGTAGAGGATATATATATATATTTTTATTTTTTCATTTTGCCTCTTAATAATCTTTAGGTGGAACTGTTTATGGTCCTGGTTGAAGGGGTTTGAACGTCTTACCTTGTACTTGGTTTCCCTTCTTGTGTTTGTATTTATTTTTTGATACCCAATAGGCTAATTTTAGGATGTCCACAAATTGGTCAAGTTGCTGAGTGTCCAGTGTCCAATTTTCAAGTGCATTAAATATACAGTACCCCCAATGCAAGTTAGGTGCTAGATCCATTTTTACCGCTGCTGTTGTATGCTTGCCATCTATTGCACTTTCCCGGTGGCTTTTGATTATAATTGATTAAATTGTTGGATGTGGGGATTTGTGTAAATACGTTTGTCAAATAATTTATTGCTTGAAGACTTTCCAGATACTTGACTTGTCAGCTGTAACCTTTAAATTTTTTGTTGCTTAGTTGGTGTTGCAGCAGTATGACAATCCACTATCGAAGAAGTTGAACGATGTGATGAATGAAATACGGCGCCAAAGATGTTCCTACCTACGGTATGACTGGAAGATCTCTTCAGTTTCTCATATTTCTAAGGACTAAACAGTGTACACTTGTGCATGTATAGTTTATCCTTTCTTCTTATAACAAGTCGTTATATTATGTCTTCTTTCTATGCAGCTTGAAATTGTGCAAGAAAGGAGAGCCATCAGGTCAGTGCATTTAAAGTGGATTTGACTACTGCGATGTGAAAATTATTGGATTTATTATTAGGGTTAATTACATAACTATAGTTTCTAGTTTTAATTTTTTTCTTAATTTATTATTCTGCTTTAAAAAACTACAAAGGTGTTCTTTGAATTTGAAAAACTTGTTTCAATTTCATTAAATGTTATATGAAGCTTGGGGAAATCCATTCTTTCTAGTCTCATCTTTGATCTTCAAGAAGACAGAATAACTACATAATGGAAGAAAAAACTACTCATCAACAGAGGAGCATTGTTCAATAATAGTTATTTTTGGAATTGCTTGTAATAACTGCAGATTATTGTACCAATTTTTGCCTGCAGGAATGCTGTTTTTTTCATATATGGTTGAAGATCAACATCCAAATGCTCCGTCCTATGTCGACTTTTTAGTACATGTTCATCGGCAAATCCAAATAAAGATGTCATCATGAAAGTAAATGCTTCTCCAAGTTTGGTTTACAAGTTTTGATCACCTTCCAGCCAGAGCACTTGCGGAATTCAAAGGAACAGGTTGTTACTTGATACACATTCACTTGGGAATCCTCCCAATCAATTATTCACCTCTCAAGAATGCTGAGCAAAATTTTGCTGTTAGAGGCTTGTCAGTGTAGCTTATATATACATGATAATGATATAATAAATTCAAAGGTTTTGTTTATTGTGATCTGTATTTAGATTGTCGCTTCTCGTCCTTGGTCTTTTCGACAGTTCATCTTTAGTTTCCATCAATAACTAGGTTTACAATGTGAGAGACGAGAACACCCGAATGAAATGGTTTGGTTGTTCTGATAGTAGTGTTGTTGGAGAGAGATACATGAACAATTTGGTTGCAGACATGTAATTTTGTGGTAAGAAAGATTATTATTATTTTTTTCTTTTATGCTATTCTTTCAATAAGTCAAATGGTCTGATCCTTGAGTTAATGACGGCTTAATGTTTTTTGGTGCGTAAAAACTATCTTGTATTGAAGTGAAACGAATGGTAGCAAGTCTCTTAAACCCTATCAAATATTATAACTTGGTTGCACATTATTTTAAAAGAAGTGCTGACATTTTTTTTTTTTTTTGGTTTAACATCTTTTCATGGTTATATTAATGACGTCCCATTCTCTTTTTTTTTCCTTGGATGAAACTGAAAATCTCTCTTTTTATTTTTTAAATTGAGATGTTATTTGGAATTTTGTTTTATTTACTTTATTTTTGAGGGTTTTTTTTTTTAATTTTTAAGTAAACAATCTTATTCACCTTACCGTGATAAATAATTGATGGCAATAAACGGCATCTATGACCTCTTTGTAAGAAATACCTAAAGCAATTAATTTAAATAGAGGACAATAAGTATATCTGAGATTAAAACAAGTTAACCCTTCAAAAAAAATTAGAACAAGTTAAGACAATTACAAAACTAGAAAGCAATCTCTCCGAAGAAAAGTAAAAAACATGAACACCCTTTTCTTCAAATCATATTACATAAAAAAAAAAAAACAAAAAACAAAAAAACAAAAAAAAACTCGTGAGGGAGCTTAAATTACTTATGATTGTCAGGGAATATAATTTTTTGACGATCACAAGGTCGTTCTACTTTGGTAATTAACTTTTTAGTAGCAGTAGTACTAAAACTAACAAAGGGATGACCCAATAATTTCTGAGCCGACCACCTTGTGTTGGGCTCTCTTTGCAAGCACTTCCTCAAGAAATCCTTGCCAGTTTCCGACGCGTCTCCCTCTCGTTGTCTCAGGCATCAGCGAGTACAGAAAGGATCTCCTTCGAGTTTAAACCCTTGACGCATGGGCACGGATTTTGTCCCGTAATGATCACCACCACAAGGCATCCCAGAGACCGTAAATCCATAGCAGTACGAATCATGGGACGCGTGGCCACATCCAAGAGTGTACCGACATTGGGCGCATGGCACACCATGGAAGGCGCTAATCTCTACTAATTTTCTAGAGAATTAATTATTTAATTTCTTTTTGAAAATAATTATTCAAATTATAAATTAAGATTTTGGATAATTAGTTATTTAAATTTGATATTTGAATAATTAATTTAAATTTTAGTTGAATTTGAATAATGGATAATAGATAATTATTTATAGTTGTTTAAATTAGGTTATTATTTTAAATAATAAAATTCTAATTTAAATTGAAATTGTTTGAATTGAAATTATCTTAAATGATCCAATGCTCACACATCCTTACTCTGTGCGCCAATTGCTAGGAAGGAGAGAGAAAAATTCTCTTCTTATTCTGATAGACTTCTGACTCTTACTTATTCTATAAATAAAACCCTATGGTCTTTTTTATTTATAGACTTCCTAAGTGCAAATTAGAGAGTAAAATTTAAATTATTCATCTTTAGTAACAGTAATCTAAGTTTCTCAGCACTTGAGTGGTTAGTATGAGTGTAGCTGCAGTGGAGATTTATTGAGTTGTGTCCACATACAGCGGTATGAAGGAAGAGAATAGCATTGAAGGTCTGACGATAGAGATTCACTCTTGAGGAATTCTTCAGACTGAAGTATTGTTTTCGATCTACAACTGATATGTTGAATTAGATTTAATTTATTATTTATAGCATCATGAATTAACCTTTTGGTGATCATAGTAAAGCCTTTTTAAAATTTCGCTGCATCGCTGAACTAATTTTTCTAATGATTGTTGAGGGAACAAAGGTGCAAGGAAGGAAGAGCAATGTCAAGGGAGGAAGTGAAAACAATCGCGAGGGTGCATGGGCACAAGGAAGAGATGACAATCTTAAAGGCATAGTGGCAATGACCCTTGCAGTTTGAGTGGGATGCTTGGGCCTCGCCACAAAGAGCAATGACAACATGAGCAGGTAATGCATCTTACCGAGACCTACCTCTCAAGAACAGAGATGTCAATTCGGGTTATCCAACATGGCCCAATGCAGGTCAAAAGGGGAAATTAGGTCGGTTTGGCTGGGTTAGTTATTGAAAGGCAGGCTCAACCCAATTCGTATTTTTATAAAAGAATTTTAAATTTGAAGCTTGACTTAACCTAAATTGACACCTCTCCCTAAGAAATCCATGGGCGTATCTTCCACAAGATGGGTCACTTGTATGCCTGTGTGGCATCAACCTTAAAGGCAATTAAAATAAAAGGCAATTAAAATGCCTTGCTTTCACGCTACATTGGGTCTTCCTTCTCTCATTTTTAAACGCCAAAATGTGCACAAACCATAGGCATCAATCAGAATGTATCTCTGATTTTCTTACGCTTGGTCTCTAACTCCAACTTTATAACAAAGCACGAGAAACCAAGCTTCTAGTCCGAGTGTCCGACCAAGGACAACATATATGAAATCATCTCATGCTAATAAGTTTTATTACAAGTAATGTATTTTAGAGTAATTTTATTTTTCCCTTAATTTTTATTTACTTTGTCGCCTTGTTCCTGAATTGAATTCCAGTGTTCCTTTTTCAACTTTGTACTCATTACCAAGCGGGCTTCCAACTTTTTTTTTTTAAAAAAAGGATCACAAACAAGGATGAGCTTTTCAAACAGATAATAATAAAGCACGATTGTCCTTTTCTAAGAGGAAACAACGGCTCATCATGAACTCGAAATAAGGGGGAAAATGTGATTTAAAACTTTAATAATACCAAATGTCAGACGACTACGACCGTTATAAATTGAAAAAGAAAAGAAAAATGTCCAAAGACGTCATTGCTGTTGAGTATCATTATTAATAAAAGATACGCTTATTAATAAGTCTTATATTACGAAACTTATTTTTTATTAATATATAATGTTTAGCACTATTAGTATTTTATAATAATACTTTTTGAAAATTAAAGGAAAAAAAAAAACAAATATAGGTGTATATTCACGAGCTAGAAAAGAAATCTCTCACTAACGAGAAGTACTATCAATCCATATAAATATATATTAGAATTAAGTAAGCAAAAGTTTTCAAATCTCCTAAAATCAAAAGATTTTCTAGTTTAAAAATTGATACCAAAAATTCAAATGCATATAAGATATCAACTTTCCCTATAAGTCCTCCGAGAATGTGATGGAATATTTTGATCTTGGACTATATTAGAAAGAACATAGGAGTGGACTATATTAGAAAGAACATAGGAGTGAGTATAAAAGATTTATAAGGTGTTTGGCATAGTGATTAGAACTATTTATTAAAACTGTAAATACTGTAGCATGTAAAAGCTTTATACTGTAGTAACTTTTTTGCTTTTAATGTAGCATATAAGAGCTTTACATTATTTTTAACTGAAAAAAAAATTAGTTAGAACCAACTAATGCCCAACAAACTATTAGTTTTTTTTCTTCTTTTTTGTTCTTTTCTTTTGATTTTTGAGAATATAAAGACAGAGGGAATAATTGCATACGGACAACAATTGTTCCTAAGCTACATATTTTAGAATGAATTGGGAAAAAAAAATCAAAATAACTTTAGGTTTAGTCAAAATACCATTTTGCTCCTCTTATTATCAAAATGCCTAGAATATTTCTTGTGTTTCTTGAGAATACTTCCTATACTCATCATGTTTTTAATAATAGGAGGGAAAAAGGTAGTATTCTAAGTAAACACATGAGCATTCTAAGATTTGTTTTTAACAGAATATTTTAGATATTTTCTCTGATGAATTTAATAAGATTTTTTTAAGCAATTTGATTTTTGTTATACGAGTCTGGAGACTCGTTGAAAATAACACACACTCCCCCTTTTTCTCCCTCTCCCTGAAACAGGGACCAAGAAAATGAGAGTTTAGGAATCCAATTATTTCTTGTGTTTCTTGAAAATATTATGTATATTCTATCATGTTTTTAATAATAAGAGGGAAAAGATGGTATTTTGAGTAAACATATGGGAGTTTTAGAGTTTTTTTTTTTTTTGAACGGAATGTTTTAGGTACATTCCCCAATGAATTTAATGAGATTTTATAAGCAATTTGATTTTTGTTATGCAAGCTTGGAGACCCAGTGGAAAAAAA
>CAMOHE010043836.1:0-13324 GCA_946598075.1 Artocarpus hirsutus | reverse complement strand
TGGTTGAGAAAACATATCGATGTCTCCTGGTAGTTGAGGTGAATTAATTCTATGTCTCCAAATGATAAGGATGCTATTTAATTGAGCATTAATGTAGTGGGACAAGGCTGATATAAGTGAGTGATAGGTAGATTTAAAATATTTACTACGGAGACTTAGTAAAAATGCTAAAGTGACATTTTATTCTTATGATTTTACAAAAAAATCATACCCGTTAAAATAACGGGTGTTTCACTTTTTCTCCCTCTCCTTGAAACAGGGACCAAGAAAATGAGAGTTTAGGAATCCAATTATTTCTTGTGTTTCTTGAAAATATTATGTATACTCTATCATGTTTTTAATAATAAGAGGGAAAAAATGGTATTTTGAGTAAGCACATGGGAGTTTTAGAGTTTTTTTTTTTTTTTGAACGGAATGTTTTAGGTACATTCCCCAATGAATTTAATGAGATTTTATAAGCAATTTGATTTTTGTTATGCAAGCTTGGAGACCCAGTGGAAAAAAAAAAACTCCGAAATAAGGACCCAATTGTCAAGAGAATGAGAGTTTAGGAATCCAACTGTCTAATTTTTCAAAATAAGAATTCAAGTGCCAAAGAAATAAGGGTTTGGAGTCCTAGTCAATGGCCGACCTGTAAAACCACAAGGAGGGGCAGCCGCCCTCAGTGACTTATGGAAATATAAGATTTTGCCTTTGAGAAATTTATGATATCTTCATTTAGCCCTCATTGAGATTTAAAATTTACTACATGCCCCCACTAAAGTTTACCCTTTTATTTTATTACTATATTTCTTTTATAAGAAAGCTTTGCTCTTTCTACTCATGAAGTATAAATGTGAAGTAATTTAAAATATGAAGTCTGGTTTCTTTAACCACAAAATGCAGGGTATAAAGTGAAAAGAGAAAAATTACACCGACACTCCTATGTTTTTTTTAAAATACAATAACGTCCTCTGAACCAAAACTAATCGCATTGACACCCCTAGAATTAACTCTATAAAATTTTTATATGAAATAACAAAAATACCTCATCAATCTCAGTCTTTGATTTTTAACGCTTGATTTAAACCAAAAAAAACTTAAACTAAACTAAAAACTAATCCAACCTCTCCCCTCCTCTTCTTCAACTCTTAGCAACCCATGACACATGCCCACCCCCCCCCCCCCAACAATACCCCCTCCTCCCGCCCCATGCCAGCCCCGGTGCCAACACCTACCCCCTGACGACCCTCCTCACCTCGAGGCCCCATCCTCTCGCCCCACATTAGGGCCCGATGCTCCCTCCTCCCCATGGTGAAACCCCTCTCTCTCAATTGATCTATCTCCCTCTCAATCGATCTATCTCGCTCTCCCTCTTAATCAACTATTTGTCTCCCTTACTCTCTTGATCAATCTAGTGTGACTAGGACGGGCTGGTTGGTTGGGAAGTGAAAGGGTATGGTGGGCCTAGTTTGGGGGGCTAAAGAGTGAGGGGAATGGGTGGCACGGCGGCAGTTGGATGAGGTTAACCAAGGCGACGAGCTAGGAGGCGTGGGTCTGGCTATCACTGGGAAGATGGTCAAACGTGTTGGGAGGGCATAGTGAGGAGGGTGACAAGGAGGGGTAGGGTGGCAGGGCGGTGGAGTTTTTTGGTTTTGGGTTTAGTTTAGTTTTTTTGGGCTAAAATGTTTGGTTTTTTTATAATAAATATTATTTTTATTTTCAGATATTTACGGTTTTATAATTTTTTTATTTTTTTCTAAAAAATATTATTTTTTATTTATGTTTTTATGGATAGAGGGACAATTTTGGTATTTTGAAACACAATTAATGGTTAACTCTCACGATCAACTAATAGAAAGGGTTTTGTAATTTTTTGAACAATCAAGGGTGTCAATGTGATTAGTTTTGGTCTAAAAGGTGTCGCAATAAGTTAGATAAAACACATAAGTGTCAATGTAATTTATCCAAGTGAAAAAAAAATCTTCTATTATAGCGTATTCTTATTAGTAGTGTGCGTTTCTAAACTTAAATATGATCAACATATTAAAGATAATATATATGTATATATATATATATACAAAAAAAAGAGATAAAGTTTTTGATATAATCTAATATTTTAAGACATAGCTTTAACAAGTCGTGGCCCTAACAATAGAGTACTTTTTGCATAGGATATAATTCTCAATTTGTACTTTGTAGTTCTTAATACATATTAATATATAGGGGTCGTTTGGAATTATTTTTAAAATAGATGAAAATATTTTTGTTTTAAAAAATAAAAATTTTTTAAGAATTATACTGAAAGTGTTTTTAAATTTTTTATCTTGAAAAATGTGCGAAAACATTTTCAAAAATTCTATGAACAAAAACAAACAGAGCCATAAGTTTTTCATATATTTTTGTTTTAGAAATAGTGTATATCAAGAACACCTCCATTGAACTTAAAAGGTTGGCTCCATCACTAAATTTATAGAATGTTTGGCTTTCAGTTAGAATCAATTAGTTCTCATCAACAAACAGTGAAAAGCTCTTTTATGTTACAATCAAAATAAAAAAATTGTAGCAATATAAAGCTCTCACTTAATTAATTGTTTTGATTTTTTTTAAAATGAGGACCTCAATGTCAAATATCAAAAATTTTGGGGACTGCAGGCGCAAAAGAACCCCTTAAGCAGATTCAAGGCTATATCTGTCTTTTCAATCAGGCCCCCTTTTATCACTCGAAGCATGTCTGGAATATTTTTTAGGGCTCAAAAAAGTCGTTGAATCCATAAATGGCGGGAAGTCTCTGAAAGATTTGTCAATCACTCTAATTGAATTGCTTGCCTTGCTCCACAGACCTCGTGAAATGTCTTTTCTTGACGAATTTCAAGCCAGTAAGCTCCTCTGCGGTTCCTCTTCCTTTACCACTTACGTTTTTCAATTTTAGGAACCCTAATTGCTTTTGTTGTTCCTAACGAAGAAATTGGATTTCTTATGTTCAATCTAGGTAAACTCATTAGAAAATTGTGTTTAAATTTTAAGCAAGTATGATTTTTTGGCATGTATTAGCTTCAAATGTTTGTTACAAAGAAAATAAGATTCTTCTAAGCAAAAACTAAAACTATATGAGATTTAAAGATTATAAATTTTTTCTTCCCCTGGTACACCAGAATTGTTTTTGGGCATAAATCTATCAAAAGTTTCATTATGTTTTTCACCCCTTTTTTCAACTCTGTTAATAAGCTTATGATATATATATATATATATATATATATATATATAATAGAATATTCAAATCTCTTGTTGTTTAAGGTTTCTTACTTTACTCTGAAATGTTGTGCAGACCTTGATTCGCTGCCTACTATTTTGCAAAAGAAATATGCTTTGTTGCGTGATCTTGATAAAAGTTTACAAGGTACGCTTTGGATATATAGCATATTAAGTTATGTTCTTTATTTTTGTAATGATCACAGTGTCTTTATTCATATTTCCAAATTGCTTTATTTTTTTTTCTTTGATTCTGAACTTTAGAAGGGGAGAATGATTGATCAAAATTATTAAAAATCAAATTTGACAATTATATTATTTATTTGGTAAATCAGAAATATGACAACTAGATATTTTAGCCACAATTGTGTACTTCTTCGATAATTTTTCTCTTTTTTTTTTTACTAATTCATTTGATATTTAGACAAAACTCATGTAGCATGAAAAGATTAAATTTGTTTGAATCTCTTATAACTGTTTGTTAGTTCTGTTGATGAATTGTTATCATCTTCAACTTAATCTATGCAAGAATTAAGATCCAGGTTAAATGGTTATACAAAAGGAAATACGCTTGGATTTCTTATTAACATGGTTTCAATCGCAAACACCCTTTTTAATGGTTATGGAGTTAGGAGATATTGTATGCTATTCCATGGTATCATACTTTGATCTTTTATTTATGTTCCTTATGTTTATCGTTCATAGTTTATGTATTTGAGTTTCCACCCTTTTTAAAGCCCCGCCGAGAGTAACTCATTGTTGGTAGAAGAGTTATATGGGTTTGGAAAAGGAAGGAGAGGTAAAACAATGTGGTGAGCAATGGTCCTAGCTACAATATGGTTATATGGCTAGAGAGAAATCAGAGGATTTTTGAAGAAAATGAAATGTGTCGCGAAGACCTGTTCAAGAAGGCTAAATTTCTGGCCTCTCTTTGGGCATCCACAGATACATCATTTTGGGACTTCCCATTATTTTTGATTCTGTTAAATTGGAGAGATATTTTGGTTTACCTAGTGGTACTTGATGTTTCTAGTGTATTATTAGTCTTCTTGATAGTCCTACCTTATTTTCTTTGGCTTTTGTATGTTTTTGTTTAGTGATGGAAAGCTCATCACTTTTTGTACAATCCTTTCTTCATTCAATGAAGACTGTTTCTTATCAAAAACAAAAGTTTATGTATTTGAGTTTACACTGTAGACCCAAAACAAAATGAGAAAAAGCTGCAAGCATTATGCAAGATATGTTTGTAACCTCTTACGTTTTTGGGCAGATATTCAAAGAGAAAATGAACAACGTTGCGAGCAAGAGATAGAGGACATTAAGCGTCAAATAAGGTCTGGAAATATCACACCTAATAATTCACTTGCTAGATTCTCGGATGAGGCTCTTGATGAGCAAAAGCACAGCATCAGGATTGCGGATGAGAAGGTGGCGTTGGCTGTTCAGGCTTATGATTTGGTATGCATTCTCCCTGCTCCAAATCTGCTAGATTTTAGTTATGTTTATAAACTGCTAGTAAGAGATCTAAGAAGTGATGCCATAAAAGAATTTGAGACTATAAGTAGCTTAAAGTGCCCAAATTTGGTAACCTGCAGCGTAGCGGTTGGCACACCTAATTTTGGAATCTTTGGGGGCTTTACTTCTCTTTTGGGGCTTTACTTCTACTATACTTTGGAAATTATAAATACCACTTCTTCGGATGGTTGCCTGTATGCAACATTAGGCAGATTCAAGAAGATATGTTCTATTTGGTGGTCGCTAAATTCATAATTGCTGTCCATTCAATGAAAATATTATTCTTCTGAGAGAAAAAAGAGACCATAGTTCACCTTTTGCTGATCCTTTTCAATACATAATTGTGCCTCAGGTGGATACACACATACAACAACTTGATCAATATTTGAAAAAGTTTGATGAAGAACTTCGACGTGGTATTTTACTTGCATTTCTTTGATATTTTTGACTGGCTGGGTCTTTAACGTCAATCCATCAAGTCAAACGATTATGTCTATTTTTAGCTTCCTTCATTTCTTTGGCGAATCCTCAAGTCGCTTTGCACCTTAGCATACTTGTTTAATATACACATTACACGCAAAAAAGAATTATGTATTCTTTTAACTTTATAAAATGAATTATGGCAGAGAGAGAGGCAGCTGCTGCTGCTGCTGCTAATTCATCCACTCCAAGTGTAGACGGAGGTGCAAAACCTGGCGGTAGAGGAGGGCGTAAGAAGTATCAATCTTTTCTTAATCTGCTTTTTCATCTAGTTTTTCCTTCAGAAGTCACACACAGCTTTTGATTATTTTCTGTACATTTGATGGAGTGGTAAACTACTTTATCAGATTTAGTGAGCTTAGATCCTTGATAAATGTCTCCTTTTCTTCTTGTTGAAATTTAAGTTTTAAGAACATAATTGGAATCCTTTATCTGCAGAACACGCCAGGCAACAGCAGCGGCTGCAGCAGCTGTAACGGCTGCAACAGAAGCAGCTACAGCAGCAGCCAATCCTACTGGTATGGATCTTGATATACCGGTGGATCCAAACGAACCCACGTACTGTTTCTGTAACCAAGTTAGCTACGGGGAGATGGTTGCTTGTGATAACCCCGATGTATGTAAACTATTCCAATTGCATGCAACTTCTTTAATATATTCATATACTCGATTCAATATCTGATGAAAGTCATTTGCCTCTGGCAGTGCAAGATAGAGTGGTTCCATTTTGGCTGTGTTGGTTTGAAAGAACAACCGAAAGGAAAATGGTATTGTTCAGACTGTGCTGCAGTAAAAAATCGGCGGAAAGGAAGATGATGCTGCATACTTGTTTCAGGAGCCTGTGTAATTTGCAGCATATACACGATAAATTTTCTGTGATTTTGTTTTATAAATTTGCTTTCTTAGAAAAATAGTGATTTGCTTTTCTGCTTTTTGTCCATAAATTGTAGTTGATGTATCACCTTAGGAAGATAAGCTGTAAAAGAAAGGCCACATCTTTGATGAAGCTACTTCTGTAGTTCAGCTCTCTAGATTTGTAAATTTTTTTTTTTTTAATTTAAAGAAGCGTGATTAGTCATTCTGTTAGCTTTAGTTTTCTGGTGTTCTCATCCCATTGAAAAATCAACATCCAGAATTGGGCAAGAATGGTGAGGAGGAGGTGGGGCCCACATCCCGGCTCGGGGTATATAGGGCTTAAATTAGGTCATGAAAATCAACAGAGCTGCGAATTTGCTCATTCTCTTTGACAGGGACTATGGTGTCAACAAAATGGGGGTGTTGTATGTGCTTTTATGAAACAACATTCAAAAACTTCTCAATCTAGCAAAAATGAAAAATCAAAATTAAATTAGCTTCTCAATTCTTCTCCCTATTTCAGGCTTTCAGACGCCGGCTCCGGCGGGTGCTACATTATTATTTTTGCTATTATTAATATTATTATTTTCGTTACAAACTCGATTTATCAGTTAAACACCATTATCCGTAAACTAATTTTCTGATCTCAAATGGTGGATACACGAGCATAACAACTTATATGATGTTCTATAACTCCATGGGTCTAGCAATATTGTATCATTTGCTCTACACACCAGAATTGATAACATTTGAGATTATACAGGATTACACACGAAAGATCTCACATTCTTAACTATCTCCGTGCAAAAGGGGTAGGGAAATTTTTTTATTTTTTATTTTTTATTTTTTATTTTTATTATTATTATTTTTTTTTTTTGTGCTCAAAAAGGATAATAGCATGTATCGTCATTTTATTTCCTATATTCTCTAAAATATTCACGTAAACTTTTCATCTACACAAAGTAGGAACTTCTAATTTTCCAAAGTTACAGGATTACACCTTCCACAACTACCACACATTTTCAGTCGATTAACTTCTCAGCTTAATTTAAGTAATCACAACCAACAATCATTCTCCGGCGTAAATTACAACTTTCCGGTTTCCGATGAGGGAGATTAATAGACATCATGAAAAACAATAAAAAAAAGGAGACACGGAGAGCTAGTGTGATTTTAGGTCATATATTTCAGAATAAATAGCAAGGAATAGCCACGCAGTGAACAAGTTAAAGCAAAATTTTCTTTCAATTCTTTATATGGGGAAGAAAAATGTTTATTCTTGGAAGAATAGTTCAAAGATACATGCCAAATTTTCCTCCAAAAATCTCAGCAATTTATGTTTGGTTACAAAGCTACCTAGATGCTGATCTCTCACAGTATGATTACATGGTTGCCTCTCAAACAAACCCATCAAGAAAATCAACATAAAAACAAGTATCATGGGGGAAAGGATTCTCAATAGTCCATGCCACCCATGCCACCCATGCCGCCCATTGCCGGAACCTCCTTACCATCCTTTGGAAGTTCTACTACAACAGCTTCCGTAGTTGTCATCAAAGATGAAACACTGCAAGGACAAGAAAACGAATATGAACAGGCGAACAAAACCGAAAGCTGAACATTAGCTGAAATACCAAAAATCAAGATGAGTTCCTACACTTACCTAGCTGCATCAACCAAAGCAGTCCTAATAACTTTTAGGGGGTCTATAATTCCGGCTTTAACCATATCAACATATTCACCTGTTCATGCAAAAAGGTAAGTAGAGCCAAAAAAAAAAAAAATACAAGGATATAGAACTGCAACAAATATTCTCAGAAAAAGCAGAAAGTGGTGACACGCATACTGACCTTTGGCTGCGTCATATCCAAGATCGGGGTTTTCTTGCTCCAAAAGCTTACCAACAACAACAGCACCCTCAACTCCCGCATTAGCAGCAATTGTGTGCACAGGTGTCTGCACAATGCACATAAACAAGGTTTAGAACAAAAACAAGTTCCACTAGTACTATTCAAACATCTGGCTACGTACAAGTACTTTCCAAACTCCGGAAAAGATATAGATACTACTAGAGGTCTTTTGCAATGCTGAGCAAATATTAAACCTCTTTTCAAGGAAAATTGCCATTAATTAAAGCCGCTTCAAGAGATACCACAAGAATTTTTGCACAAGTCAAAGACAAAATACTCTGAATTCTTTACTGATAAACATAATCTTCTACACCAATACGTACCTTTAGAGCATTCTGAATAATCTGAACACCAATCTTCTGGTCGAAGTTAGAAGTTTGGAGCTTTTCCAACTCCTTTGATGCATAAAGAAGAGCAACACCACCACCTGTAAAAGAACCGTGTAAGATAGTGCTAATTCAATAATCAAAAAGAAAATCAGGATAGTGCATAACACAAGTTACCTGGTACTATGCCCTCTTCCACAGCTGCCTTTGTCGCATTTAAAGCATCTGTTACTCTGTCCTTCTTCTCACTAACTTCAGCTTCACTGGCTCCTCCGATCTGCAATAAAAGAAAATTTCACATTTTTTAATCCACCACCACCAGCCTAGTTCAAAATGTCTTATAAATACGAGTTTAAGTAAATTATGTAGCACATGTATAAGACACAATGGCAAGATCATGAGCAAACCTTCAACACAGCAACACCACCAGAAAGCTTTGCCAACCTCTCCTGTAACTTCTCCTTGTCATAATCAGAAGTGCTCGACTCAATTGCCAACCTAATCTGTCATTGATGGTGGGGGATAAACATTTTAGTAATCAATAATTAGCAGAGCTCTCAAGTTATGGAATCGCCGACAGACGATCCTCAAAAATTATAGGGGGATAAAGGCATGGGAAGAAGTAAAAGAAACCTGTTCACATCTTTCCTCAATAGCTTTCTTGTCACCAGCACCATCAAGAATCACAGTGTCATCCTTTGAAATTGTCACCTATGATACAGACCATCATGAGATGATTTTTTACTAACACGTTAAATGTTAATAACTTCCAACAAAAAATTGGTTGTAGAAAACGACTTAACCATCAACAAAGCAACCATAAGAGTTTCTAAGCAAGCACAATGTCAGCCATACAAGAGTTTACCTTTTTGCATGTGCCAAGCATATCCAAATCCACTTTTTCAAGATTCAGGCCAAGCTCTTCTGTAATGACCTAGAAGACAATAGGGAAAGACATCAGGACTCGATCAACAATGAAAAGTTAAGGTTCACTAAAGAACAATTAAAGTGATGATAATAAAAATCGAACTTACATCTCCACCCGTAAGAACGGCAAGATCCTGCAAATTAGCTTTCCGGTTCTCACCAAAACCAGGAGCTTTAATGGCGCAGACCTGCACGAATGCATTGATTATCTTATGCACAGGCAAACAAAATGCAACTAAAAAGAATAAGCGGAAAAAGAGTTTCAAAAGGAAACCTTAATTCCAGCACGAATCTTGTTAAGTATGAGAGTTGCCAGGGCATCACTTTCCACGTCTTCCGCAACAATCAACAAGGGCCTTTGTCTCTGAAAAGTAAAGGAAAAGTCTTCTCAGCCTTCTGTATTCTTCATGAAACCGAATCCAAACGAAATCAACAACTAGACAGCTTCTCACCTTTAAAGCCAACTCCAAGACTTTAACCACAGCATTAATGTTTGAGATTTTCTTCTCATGAATGAGAATTAGAGGATCTTCCAACTCCTGTAAGCATATAAAAAGGGACTCTGTGTAAGGATAAGACACAAAAGAGATCCTGAAGACACTTCAACAGCTGTGGTAGAGCAATTCCATAATGTGTGAGGTACAGAAATTTCAAGAACGGATGCAATTCAGTCATTATGAAAAATAGAGTTAAAAACTTACACAGTTCTGCGTTTTCTGGTTTGTAATGAAATAAGGTGATATGTAACCTCTGTCTAGCTTCATTCCTTCAACAACTTCCAACTCATTGTACAGAGTTTTTCCATCCTGCAAGAATTCGACATGATTTAGACATACAGTAACTTACTGAAACATAAAAACCAAACCAGACCATCCCACCCTCTACTTCTACAGAGTAGAAAAAGCACAGTTACACAATCAAAAGCATTACAGAGTTCCCTAATTAATTAATGCCAAAAAGTTATACATAACAAAACTTCAAAAAGAATGAACGCAATTTAACTTGTCAAATTGAATAATTAAGATGAGAAGCAATTAACTAAACTCAAATTTTGTTCCTTTGCAACTAAAGGGTATAGAACAAACCCTAAAAGTATACCAAGATAGGAAGAAACTTACCGAGATCGTGATCACTCCCTCTTTGCCAACCTTCTCCATTGCCTTTGCAATCAATTCACCAATTTCTCTCTCTCCATTTGCAGATATTGTCCCAACCTATCAAAGTCAAAAACACTATCATAAGTCCCTATAAAGACTCCCCTTGAGCAGCAAGAAAGAAACAATATTAGACTTTACACAAACCTGTGCAATCTCCTCAGAGGTGCTGATCATACGTGTTCTGCTCTTCAAGTTTGTCACGACAGAATCAACTGCCATGGTAATACCACGTCTTAGATCCATGGCATTCATCCCAGCAGCAACTGACTTGCATCCTTCCGTGAAAATGGCACGGGTAAGGACTGTCGCACAAGTTGTCCCTGCAATCATAGAGCAAAGTAGTACGGTCACATATAACTAAAATCAAAAGCTTTTGTCATGTCCATCAAGCCGTTTTGAAAAATAACACCTAAGGTTCAATTACAAAGCAATGACAGAAATATTTAATCAGAATGTTGCTTGAATCCCAATGAGAGATTACGAGGCTTACCATCACCAGCAACATCGTTGGTCGCATTTGCAACCTGCTTCACCAAGCTAGCACCAACGTTCATAACCTTATCCTTGAATTCGATGCTCTTAGCGACCGTCACACCATCTTTCGTCACTTTAGGGGCACCAAAGCTTTGTTCAATAACCACATTACGCCCCTTTTATCAAAACCACAAAAACAAGAACCCATATGAACTAAATTACAATATTTCAACAAGCAGCACTAAGTAGAAAGTCGACAAATTGAGAATGGCACAAAACAAAATGAAGAATAAATACGAACATAAAAAATAATAATAAAATAAAAATAAGAATTGGGATTTAGTGAAGCACCTTAGGACCCATGGTCACTTTGACCGCATCAGCAAGCTCTTCAACACCCTTGAGCATCAGGGCTCGAGCCTCCACGCCAAATTTTATGTCTTTGGCCGCATAGTTTCTGGTCCAACTCAACCTACTGCCAATCTGACCCCAAAAAAAAAGACTATTTAACAACAGAAATTGATCAATAAAGAAGAAAAAATAGATCTTTTTTCTTGTTTGAGCTAGTAAACAATAAACCCATTAATTGAATAACATCAGCTCACCTGCTGTGTTGCCTTCCTAGCGGTCCTGCAAAGCCCAAAAGAGAAAACCAATTATCAGAGTTCTGTTTGAAGGACCAAAAACAGGCTTCCATTTCTATTCAGTTATAGAGCCAAATTGACAAATAGAGTCCCGATGACAGACTTGTTTAATCGGTTATTGAAGATCCAGATATCAGCAACATTTATGTTACCGTTGAAAATTGTTTATGCCCACACAGCTTCTCAGCAACCAAACAGGACAATAAGGACCAAAAAGGAGAACTCGTCAGATCAAAATCAGAATTGGGGTCCTACCTAGCTTTAGAAGCGAGGCTTGTGGCGTAGCGGTACATTTCGTCGGATTGCGGAAAATGAAACGGAAGCTGAGAGAAACAGAGAGGTCAAAGAGAAAGACAGAGAGAGATTGAGAGAGAACAAGAATGCAGAAGAGGAGTGGAAGGGAAGGAGAAATGGGGGTATTCTAGAGGAGGAAGAAGAGTCTAGAAGCAGCCACAGAACCTTCTAGGGTTTAGGGTTTTATGAATATTTACCGTCTATATTATTCCCTTTTATTTTTATTTTTTTTTATTTTTCCCAAAATGGGAGTCCAACGTGGTTCAAGGGGTTTGTCCTTTTTCTACTTCTTCTTATCCGGAAAGTCCGAAGCTGGCTCACGAGCCGCTGTTGTGTTGGTGCTGTTGTGTCATTGTGGTTTTTTTTTTTTTTTTTTTTTTTTTTTTTTTTTTTTTTTTTTTTTTTTTTTTTTTTTTTTTTTTTTTTTTTTTTTTTTTTTTTTTTTTTTTTTTTTTTTTTTTTTTTTTTTTTTTTTTTTTTTTTTTTTTTTTTTTTTTTTTTTTTATTATTTTTTAGCTAGGGTTATAAATACTAATCACTTATAAATTTTAGTGTCTCTTTTATTTTATTTTTAAACTTTAAAATTATTATTTTACTTTTTAAATTTCAAAGCTCCTCATTTTATTTTTTATTTTTTGATTTTTCGTTCAAATAGACATAATTAAGCCCATATGATTCGCATATCGGTCACCTGTAAAGACAAAAATAAAATTTTATCACTCTCAGGTTTTATTTCATATTGCACTCTTATTTAACTTTTTTTTTATCTACTCTCATTTAAAAAAAGGTCTGTTGAATGCATAATTTTTCTTGATATTGTTCGCTGATATCTTTTCCTCTTTAATATATAATTTATCTTCTTTAGTATTCAAATTCAGATATCGACAAATAATATCGAGTTATTAAATGAGTTACGCATTAAAGATGAGAAGAAATATGTAGGCAAATCCTAAATGAGAGTTCAGATAAAAAAAATAAAGGCATCAAGTGAGAGCGTAAACGTGAAACAAACTTAAGAATGATAAAATATCATTTTTGTCCATACACGTGACCCATGTGCTAATCTTTTGAACTTAATCTTGTTTATTTGAATGAAAAATTGAAAATTTAAAAGACAAAATGAGGAGCTACGAAAGTTTAGAGGCAAAATGATGATTTTTAAAAATTAATGGGCAAAGTGAAGAGTTTTGAAAGTTTAAGGGTGAAGTGGTGATTGTCAAAGTTCAGATGCAAAGTAAGAGACCCTAAAGTTTAGGGGTTATTAGTGTTCATAACCTTTTTAATTAAATAAAATAAAATTCTAGTTTAATAAAAAAAAATTTGGTTGTTTCTCTATTTTGAGATTTAGGTTGCAAAACTTGTGAGTAATTTTCTCATGAAAAAAAGATTTTGTATTTTTTAATGCTATTTAAATTGTGAATTTGAAAAAGCAAATGCATATCATTTCTCCTTCAATTTTGATCCTAAAAAAGACCAAAAAATCCTAAAAGAAAAGGAAGAAAATAACAAAT
>CAMOHE010043834.1:17693-78895 GCA_946598075.1 Artocarpus hirsutus | reverse complement strand
GTCTTCGGAGCAGCCACCAGTTACTTGTCTGATTGCGGATACTTTTTTTGTTTGGCCTTCCAAGATTGCGAAGAAGTTTGGCCTTCTTCATGTTTCTTACTGGACTGAGCCTGCTTTGGTTTTCACACTCTATTATCATCTGGATCTTCTTAGAAGGAACGGCCATTTTGCTTGTCATGGTAATTAGTTGTTATTATTATTATTATTATTATTTCATCGTATAATTTATTGTTAATGTTATGTCTTAAATTATGTTGTGATTTACATGTCAAATGTATAATTATTTGACGTTTGAACGTTACATTGTCATGTAGTAAAATGTAGACTTATCTCTTTATGATATCGACCACCGAAAAATTGCCACGTCTATAATGAGGTGACTATCCATATATACACATAAAGACAATTTTTTTTGGGGAAATAATATGATATATACAATGTCAAAACAAAAGAATTCTCCCAAAAAAAAATTGTAAAAACAGGAGTTCTTGTGTGGTTCTAGTTTGACGTAACACTGTATATAGGTCACATGGTACATAGAGAAACTGTAACAATAACAAGTTAATTATGAGATGTCCCCAATAATGACAACAATATTAATAAGGTGTTCGATAAATTGGTTAAAAGTGAAAATTTTAGTTTAAAAACTATTGCATATAAGATCTTTACATTGTAGTTATTTTTTGTTTTTTTACTGTAATTGTTGAAAGCTTGACAATATAGTGATTAGAACCAATTAGTTCTAACTGTCTTGTTAAACACCTTATAAGTGTTTTTTTTTTTGGCCCCCAAAGAATTAGGGCATCTTATTTTGGCCCTTGACAGTTAAAATGGCATAAATTTGCCCCTCAAGATTTCAATTCATGACACCAACTGTCTTTTTGTCTCTTCCAATGTTTAAAATTTGATAATTTGTGCACGGGAGATGTAAGTGGCTTACAAATAACAAGTCATTGAAGATAAAGCGACCTAGATTGCTTGTGGTTAATACTAAAACTGACATGATTAACCTAAAGTTGGAGCTCAATGAGATTTTTTCAAAGCTCAATGAGTTTTTTTTTAAATCTTCAATCCTCCTTCGAGCAGGTGAAAGAGGAGCTTTTTTTGAGATTTAACTTGTTACATGCTCATTATGTGCATCTCATGTGCGTGGATCTTCAAAAAATTAACATTTAGGAGACAAAAGGATTGTTGACGCCACAAATTGAAACTTCAAGAGCCAACTATATGTCTTTTGGAGTGTTTGAGGCAAAATAAGACAACCCTAATTCCTCAATAGGCCAAAATTGAAAATAACTCTAATAATATCCTAACAACTTCATATTAATTTCATAGAAGGATTACATAAGTATTGGTTGTTCTTTAACATGACCCTTGATGCATTAGTCAATATTATTGTCTAAAGAGCTCCTTCAATGTCATATGTGGGGACCCCCTTTTTTATTTTTCTTATGTTTTGGTCAGATGCTCGCGAGGATGCAATAGATTATATACCCGGGGTTAAGGCGATTGAGCCCAGGGACATGATGTCCTATCTTCAAGAATGTGATACAACATCAGTATGCCACCAAATAATCTTCAACGCCTTCAAGGACGTTAAAGGTGCAGATTTTGTTCTATGCAACACTGTTCAAGAGCTTGAACTCGACACCATACTAGCCCTGCGGGCCAAGATGCCATTCTACGCCATTGGTCCCATTTTCCCTACTGGCTTCACCAAGAGCACTGTGGCCACAAGCCTGTGGCCCGAGTCCAACTGCACGGAATGGCTCAATACTAAGCCACACGGGTCGGTGTTATACGTCTCATTTGGTAGTTATGCCCATACTACAAAAAGGGACCTTTTGGAGATAGCAAATGGCCTTCTGCTTAGCAATATGAATTTTGTTTGGGTACTCCGCCCAGACATTGTGAGCTCCGACGATGCTGATCCGCTGCCCACTGGATTTCGAGAGGAGGTTGGAGACCGTTCGTTGATCATACCTTGGTGCTGCCAAATCGCGGTCTTGGCTCACCCAGCGATCGGAGGGTTCTTGACTCACTGCGGCTGGAACTCCATATTGGAAAGTATTTGGTGCCAAGTCCCACTGTTGTGTTTTCCCTTACTTACCGATCAGTTCACTAACAGAAAATTAGTTGTCAATGATTGGAAGATTGGAATCAGTCTAAGCCAAGGGTTAGTCACTAGGAATGAAGTTTCGGAAAATATCAACCGTCTGATGCGTGGAAAATCAGGACTTGCTTATAGGAAAGCAACACAAGAAGTGAAGTTGATTTTAGATAATGCACTTAGATCCAATGGATCATCAGAGAAAAACCTGGACCAGTTCATCAATGATCTAAAGACCAGGATTGGAGTATGAGCGTGAGAAAGAGGAGATAACCCAGGCAAGGCTCGGTCACTAGAGATGTAAGCATTGGAAAAAATCAACCGCCTGATCTGTGGAAAATCAGGTTTTGAAGATAGGAATGCAACTCAAAAGAGAAGAAGATGACTTTGGGAAAAAAAAAAAACATGGATCAGTTCATCAAATGATCTAGACGACCGAGATTACAAAATTGAATATGGGCCATAACTGGACTTAGCAAAAAGACTTGCTCCGGAGGTGTCAAATTCTGTGTTAAAGTAGGTCACTCTTTCAGTAGCCAAGAATAAAGCATGTCAATATTCCTGTACAATTGCTAAGCAACGTCATTATATATGGTTTTGCCACTCCCATAAAGAGAAAATTATATTTACTGTCATGTGGTTGTCAATATCACTATTAGGGCCCACACGTCAAATAATAAGCGTAGAATTTGTGGACATGGAAATGGGTTGTTTGGCCAAGTTTTTTCTCCTAATCACAATAAGTATCCTGCTTATCTATCAACTTCTCCCGCTCTAGATCTATTCAAGAAGAGAAACTCTGACGAGTCCAGCTGTGAGAGTGGGACCGAGTCAGGGTGTTTTGCAACGCACATTTGAGAATGGTAATTTCCTAAGATGAAAATGTACATGATACTGTCATATTCTCATGACAATATCCACATTTTAAATTATTGACAAAATGTTTGTAAAATATTCACAAATATCCGTCTATCCGTGAATATCTATAAAAATTTAAGATATTTTTAAAAATTTTCACAAAATGTCTAAAATGGATGGGAATTTTTTTTGCACAAAAATTAATTTTCGAGGAATTTTTTTAAATTATTTTTAATAAAATATGACTAATATTTTGAACCTAAGAACAATTAAAAAAAGTATTTACTAAAGCTTATTTAATCTTTAAATAGTTTTTACTTTTAAAATGAGTAAATCGTGACTCTTCTGTAAAGCTTTACGTCATGTTATATATAGATATGTGTAGCATATTTTTACACTTTTTTGTCTACTTTTTTGTCATGTTGCATACAATTGATTTTTTGTTATTATAATATGAAGTTAAAAATAAGGGATATGGAAGCAGAGTGTGATAAAGTGACAGAAACCAATTATTTAGACTTGCACGAAGTAACAATTGAGCCAGGTGAAGATGATAATGATTCCCTTATTTAGTGGATCAGGCTAGGACATTTAAATGATGAGAATGGCAATCTCGATCCACACAAATTACAGGACATGTTCAAGAATATGACATTGATGTTAATAAAGTATTGTCTGAAGAAGTAAAAACTTCTAGCAGTAGCAATGGCTCATTTGGAGTAGCTATGAGAAGTCAACACGTCATGGTGATAATGATGATAATATTACCAATGACATTGATGATGACAACGACGACGACGATAACGATGGTGGGGGTGGCAAAATTTTAAAAAATGGCCAAACAAAATTTGAAATTGGGAAAATAACCTCTCTTTTTTTTTTTTTTTTACACTAAAAAACACGTTTTTCTGAGCAAGTAAGCTGCCCCAATTTTTTTTAAAAAAATAAGGAAAATAACTGTAGCAAGGTAAGGAACCTAAATAGGTAGAAAAAAAACTGAAACCGTTTTGATGTCCAAAAAGCTTTTTTTTTGTGCCAAAAACTGATAAAAAAAATAGGTCATTGACCACATAAAATTTTTTGAAAATGTTACTTTTCAAAATGCCCCGGTGGGAGTGGGGGTGGGGGTGGTGGTGATAATGATGATGGGAACTATGTAAGAAGAGAAAGTACAATGTTTAATCAAATACCTTTGAGTCCATTCACTGGAGAAGAATTAACGCATGCTACACAAGATAAAGATCATAGTTGTAGGGCAACAAGTGGGGGTACAAGTGCAATTGGAAAACAACTTATAAAAAGAAGTGGTGAAACCCAAATGAGTAAATCTGATGAGAATTCTTTTGCCTTAAGTTTTAACATATGAGCTTAGGAACTAACCAAAGTTCTAATGGTTATAATGTTCTTTATAGTTCACAAAGGAGGACTAGTTCAAAAGTACAAAAACAAAATGGTTTATTTGATATACTTGCATATCTCCCACCACAAATTAATGTTGAGATGTCACTACAACTCCATGAAGACTACTGATCAAGTTGGATAAATCAACACTATCCAATTTTTAGGTTAACAGTAAGAAGAGATCAAAAAACATATATGTAATACTTCAACAATTACTTCCAAAACTATTCAAGGGTAATATCCTCACAAATGTATTGTTTAAATCAAGATTGAAATCTACATAACGCTTTTCAACTGTCCAGAAACTCTTTTTAGTGTTGAAGTTGTTTAAGTCTGTGTACTTTACCATATTTTTTAGTAGTTTTTATATGCTATTATTGTGCCTGATTTGTAATGACTATGTAAAATAATATTAAAATCATAATTAATATATATTATGATGATATCATTTTATCATAGGCAATATAACTTTCATATTAGACCAAAACTATATTATTTATGTTATTTCCTTGATTCAAATTAAGTAACATTGATTATTTTAACATTGCGCAAACTTGTAAGAAAAATTACACATTTTTCCAACGATATCTATTTTTTCTCAAATATCTGTTGACATCGATAATATCCATAAATCAAAACCTCGACAACCTCGACGACATCGATATTTTCGTCCTAAATAACAAATAAAAAAGCGCTAATGGACGTAAAAGTTGAAAAATCCCAAGGGTTTTACAGAATTCATAAAAGGGAGACACAAAGCAAAACCTTAAACCATGCACTTTTGTCATTCATATCATATTTCCATGACTAAATTTACCATGGCAAAAGCACAAGGAAACAGCAAAAACTAGCCCGGCAGTACATTTATTCATCTTGCAGTTTTTGTATCCTGATTACATCGCAAAATTCTAAGTATGGATCTATTGTTCCCTATTCGAAAGTATAGTAAAACAAATACGACAATACGATAGCTGACTGCCATGAGAAACAATACCAGTAAATTTCCCCACTTGGAGTTGCTGTCTGAAGAGATGTCATATGCACCCCGGATAGCCTGAAACCCAGATATGGTCCTTACTTGCCCAACTGCAAATGTAGTTCCTAGGTACTCATTCTCAAGGAGCCCCTAGAACAAGAACATTGATAAAAGATTAGTTCAATAAGACACATTTAATATAAATATGGCCAACTAAAAGCATTCAAATATTGTATCGTTTTTTCTGTCTTTTTACCCCCCATGTTGGGGAAATTTCTGAGGCGAAGGTGGACTTTGCCAAGAGATAAAACAGAGACAAGTCTTCTTGCCTGAATAGAATACGTGTGGAATGCAATATACGAGATGGGATACGTCCACACTGGCCCTGGCAACGCATTACGAATTCTAAAATATCCTGCAGAAAGCATCATCATGACCTGAAACACCATGCGTCTTCTCCGTAAGATTAGGGAAGGCTATCTAATAAATTCACCTCAACTTAAAGAAGACTCACAACCATGGTTAGTAAAAAATTATTTACTTCACCAGACTGGATGTGCTAACAATACCTCAGCAATAGCAGTTATGTACTAATGAGTTAAACAGTCAAACATAATTTTTCGTCGAGAAGCCACTCTATAGAATCTTAAGACTCAGGTCTTGGGCCCCAAAAAAAAAAATTCTTAACACTCATGCAAAATAACACATCAAGTAGCTTGTAGTATCTGAGATAATGGCACTCACTTGCATGGATACCAGAGTCAAGACACTCCAGAAAACATCTCTCCACAAGGAAACAACAGCCAGGACTAGTCCTTCATTTACCAGGAGGCACATGAAGAAATTTAGCACAAAGTACATTAACAGGCTGAATTCATCCCGCAAGCCAACAAGAAAGTAGAAGACTAGACTAGATGAAATGGAGATGAGGAAGAGGAATGGGATGCTTGAGAGAAGCTGCCCAAATAAAAAGACTAACACCCCAGAATGCTGGTTTGATTGCTCAGTGGCACAGATCTGCAAAAAATAATAAAATAAAATAAAATGACTAGAATTAACATATCAGCTTGCTCATTCTTTCCTCGGAAAAGAGTTAACTATAACTCTAACGATTCAACTAACATATTAGTGGACGCTAGTCGAGAAACATCAATATAGGTAAAAATCTATTGCAAGCAAGTTAATCCTCATCATGGATTGCAAAACATCTTCATAAGCTTTCAAGTTTAGTTAACAGAATGGTACAGTGTTCAGCATTACCTTGATTTCTTTCATAAGTGCAGGCACTCCAGCAATGCTTAGAAGTGCTGTAAATGAGACAAAAACAAATATTGCTGCAACTCTTGTCTGCAATATGTGTGAACAAGAGAATAAATTTAATATATGTGTAACAAAAAGAAAAAAAAAGTAATAAACAAAAAGCTGTGTATACAAGAAAAATTCCAGAAAGCAGAATTTTTAGTTGCTCCTTTTAATCATGTTGCCAATTATTTAGCAAGACAAAGCAAATAGTATTTAATATTGGACTTCATAAGACTGGCTTATATATTGATACAGGTAATGCCAACGAAGGTTTATGGGAGCACATAAAACAGAGAGTTTTTAAAATAATGCACTGTAATAAAAAAAACTTACCACAACTGAAGACAAAGAATGCCCTAAGCCTGAAAACACTGTACCAATACAAAGAGCAAGAAGCATAGAAAGAATTAGACGAAGCCAATAGTATTTCCATTCCCTTGACATGATTAATAATGATCTCCAAGTTAAAACGGCAATCCGTGTAGCACTTCCTGCCTTGCCCTTGCTCTTGGGAAGTGGACCTTCCTGTAGAGGCAATTGCATATGCACATAAGAAACGAATAAAAAGTGAATGTACAACACAACGCTCCTTTTCCCCCGGCCATGCGGATGGAAAGATAGGTAAACAGAAAATTTGAAGTTGAAACAGCTGGAATTCAAAATAAGCTATAAACTCAAACCTTCTCTGTTAGTCTCAAAATCATAGTTTCTACTGCAGTAGCATCAGCTGATGATTTGTATGTTGCTTCAAGGGTGCGGATTGCTACAGCAGTATCCATATTCACTGATGAAAAGTCCCCATTGTCATCCTGTTATAGTTTTCAGTTCCAAAAAAGCATTTATCATAGAGAAAGGGGGGGAAAAAACAAAAAAAAAAAAAAAAAAAGAGGAAAAAAAAAGGAACAAAACAAAATAAAAGTTAAGGGCAAATGGGTCCATAATCATGTACCATAAAACTAAATAACGATAGATTGGCCTCTTTAAGTCTAACAAAACCTGAATTTGATTTACAATGATATTAATACATTAGTGGCAGACTGATGTGCTTTCTTCTTTTTGCAACAGTGCAATTCTAATAGACATTTCTAGAATGCATTAAGTGCCAATGTCATGAGAATTGATAACACTGTATTATAAGAATTACCTGCCAATTTTTACACATTGCAATAATCCTGTCGAAATCAGTATTTATTGCACGTAAAAAATGATCAGAGGGGCTTTGCATGATTGGGCAAGGGAATCCAGCATTTGCGAAGTGCTTCATCACCAAATGAAGTTCAATTAGTAATTTTCTACGAAACTTGAATAGTTATTATCTTTGTACAAAGCTCCAATTACACATGATGCAGACAAGAAATAAGCAGGAAAAATAATACATTTACAACTATACCTGCAAGCAAGCCAATGTTTCGCCGAAAAACAAAGTATTGCCATTCGAAAGCAGACAAATCCGGTCAAAAAGGCCAAACACTTCTGTGCTACTTTGGCAAATGGTAAACAAAAGAGTGCACCCCATACTTGCAAGTTTCTTTAACGTAACCATCATCAGAAGTGCTGATACACTGAACAAAACAATATCACCTCAACTACAATGGCGTGCGAAAGCCAAAACAAAGTTTTCCAATATAAAGGAAATTGTATTGCCATGTAGCATGTTGGAAAGGAAAGATGCACATGATAAGACGATATACAGATATCAGGGGAAAAAGTCACAAGTAAACAAACTTTTTGAGGAAGCCCATTTATTATAAGATCACTCAGAAACTAGTGGCAGTTAATTGATATAAAAGTAGACTTGAAGTTAGCCAACACACGTTATACGCACAGAAATATACGATAAGGCCTCTAATCCAGATTCTCAAAATTTCGCAATAAAGAATACACCTTTATCCCGATTTATTAGTGTATTAGAAAGAGAGAAAATAAAGAACACTTACCTATCAAGATGGTAAAGAGGCTCGTCTATGAATAAGACATGAGGCCTCATCACAAGCTCCCTAGCAATGCTGACACGCCTTCTCTCACCACTCGGAAGGCCCTTCATATAACAATGACCACCTATCAGTTTGTTTGCATAATCACTTAGCGACATAGCAATGATGGCATCTTCAACCACTCTCTTTTTTCGACAAAAGAAACCAGGAAGCTGAAGCAGCACTGAGTAGTATAAAAACTCCCGGACAGTGAGGGATCCTATCAACGTTGTTTCCCTTTCAACAAAGCCCTGAAAATGGAAAAATAATAATGAAGTTGCAATTCCCAACAAAAACAGAACATTTGCTGCATTCTTGTCTCTTTACCACGTTTTAAGTTTAGCTTTCTAACATGCATGAACAAAAGAAACTAAATTCAAAGACAAGTTTGGGGAAAGGACATAAACTATGCTTATTAAGGAAACTGCTGGAGAAATGTAAACTGAAGCAATAAAGATAGTGGTAATGTTAGGCGGAACTTACATATGAACCATACGGCATTTGTATTTTTGCCCCATTTACAAACACTTCACCATACATCTTGGCTGAATGATGCAATCTTCCTAAAATACAAGGATAGAAGACAACATTAAGATTCCCATGCATCTAAAAACAAGCAAAAAGCAAAGCTTTAACTGCATGGTATGATATAATGCATGCTTCAAGACCTGCAATAGCTCTTAGTAGTGTGGACTTCCCTGATTTGGGAGGTCCCATTATCACCGTCATGGTTCCTGGCAATGCATAGCCAGTCGAGCTCTTCACAACCTTGTCAGAGTACTTCCTTTTCCCCTTTATAGTAACAGTCAAATCTTTCCAAACAACTGAAGCTCCAGCAATCTTTCTTGCCACAGCTGCACCCTCAGGCAACGGCGGGGATGGCAAGGACATACTGTTAAGCTTCGAGAGAGATGGGGAAGCTGGTGTCGTTGCGACATTGATAGAATCACCCCCTTCGTCAGCCCTAACATCAATATCAGTATCCTCCCAGTCCGGAGAATCCTCAAACGAGATCGGTTGTCTAAGCGAACCAGGTTTCCGCAAGTAGAAAAAGTTGCTTGACGGTACCCTACTAGCTGGACTACTTGCTGACGATGATGAAGACCTGTAGTTATCAGATTGCGATTGTATTTCCTCCATTTTCTACTCCTCTTGCCCTAAACTTCAATTCATTATAATTTATGGAATACTGCTTTAATGCTTAAACAACCATATAATAATTTCAAACACTGTGACAACGCCCCTTATCCAGGAAAACCTGCATCCATAAACGCAAATTCAAAACTTTAAAAAGTACTGGCTGAGAAAAGGACGATGATCCTTAGCAAAATTAATACTGGTTATTTGAATTTATATTTAGAAAACCCGAAAAAACACCGTGTATAGAGAATCTAGCGCCAAAGAAATTTGTTTATTTTCTTTATATCTTTAAGGATTTATAGTGAAATCATGAAAACAGAGGACTTCAATTCCAGAAATGGAAAGGAATCAAAATAAATACATAAATAAACTATTCTTTTTCTCCTCTTTCAATTTCCTCAAAAACAAAATTGAGACCGTGGAAACTCTTTTGCCACTTGTGAATCTGATACAAAAAGAAAAAAAAAAAAACTTTGCAACAATAATACAAACAAAAGCCTAAAAAAAAGAAAAGCCGATGAAACTGGACATGGAAAAGTTAAAAGCACAAAGACAAAAAAATAAATAAATAACAGTAATTAAAAAAATAAAAGATCTCTTTGATCATTTTTTCCAGTAACCCATTTTCCGTATTTGAGATAAACACAGAAGGCAATATTTAATTTGGTCACTGAGAACAAATGAAAAAAAAAAATTATAATAATAATAATAATATTGACACAACGAGAAAAAACCAAAACTTTAAACCACAATATGCTTCTTTTACCTATTGGGACCCAAGAAAAGGAAAAGACTTCACTCTTCACTCTCAAATGTGAAAAACATGCCTCTTTGAGTAACTTGAACAAAGTCGTTCCCATTTTGGTACAGATTAAACCAGCGTTAAACACACCACACACAGACACACACAAAATCATCGCTTTCCATTTCCCTTTCGTTTCTTAATCTTTCTCAGCAACCAAACACAAAGCAGAAACTCAAGCAATTATTTAAGATATCAAAGCTAAAACAGAATACTAAGAATGATAGCTTGGAGCAGAGACAACCAGATAGCTTGGAGCAGAGACAAACCTGGATCTGAATGATAGTTAAGCTCAGAACTCAGAGGAGTAAATGTGAAAGCAGTGACTACTAATTAGCGAGAAGAGAGAGAGAGAGGAGAGAGAGTGTGCATGTGTGTGTCGGAGTATATACACAAGCAAGTTAATTATTTGACCCGAGATTGCCCCCTTTTTTGTAAATTACCGATTATATGCTTTTGCTTTAAATTTGCATCTCCAGCCTATTACTCTACTTTATCTTGCTTTTTTTTTTTTTTTTTTCACTTTCGCTTTTTTATTTCTCCTGTGATTTTTTTCCTTTAATTCAAGTGTAATGATTCATTTATGCTTGCCAACACAGCATTTCCATTGGGCCAAAAATGGCGTCAAAATTGTCACTTTTTTTCTTTTTATTTGTTAATTTCTTTTCTTCCCTATTAAATATATTTCTGGGTCAAGAAATGGACAGTGGACCCAATAAAATGATATCTTTTAGGAGCTTCGGAAGAAAAAGACTTTTTTGTTTTGTTTTGAGTTTTTAAAATTTCCATATAATCAAAAGAAAAGAAATGTTTATTGAGTGCTTGTCACCAAAAAAAAAAAAAAAAAGAAAAGAAAAGAAAAGAAAAGAAAAGTTGTCTAAGCATGGTTCAATTATTAATACCGTGCCCTGGCTACATCCTATTGGACAAAAAACAGTCCAGAGAAGTGTTGAATTTCTTTTTCCTTTTTCTTTCCATTTAAATATAAAACTTTTTCAGTGTTTCCCACATTTGTTCTTTTGGACGTGTTTCGTAGAATTTCTAAGATAGTTTTTGCTTTTGAAAAAAATTAAAAAATATATATTTTAAAAAATATACTAAAATTATTTTTGAAAATTATGTTTGGTTGTATATAGTGGTATATTTTTAAAAATAAAACATTTGTAAATAAGAATTATTAATATAAACAAACCAAAATTAATTTTAATAATACTAATTAATTAATATAATAATAATTAACATATTAATAATTGGAATAAAAAATGCAAGAGAATTTCATCCTCTTCCTTGCTCAGCACCCCATCCTCCATTCTCAACCGCCCCCACCCACCCTCCTCACCCCAAACCCTCGACGACCACCTTGACTGCCACATCCCTCACAGTTGACTGCTTTTAGTCCTCACCTCTATCTCACTCCGATCTCTCTCTTCCTCTCACAATCCCTCTTTGCCTTCAGTTTTAGAGGAGCACAGGGACGGCAACGGTGACAAGCGACATGGGTTGCTGGGTTCATTACGACAACGTGGATCGTTGAGTTTGCCTAGTCAACGTAGTCGAGGTGGCTTGGTGTAACGCCCGTCATTTTTCATGTAACAGTTAATTATAGATATATAAGGACGTTAAGTAATTTCTTTATGATATAATGTTACTGACTATTTTATTTTGAGAATAATGACAGGTGACGGTCACGTGGAATTGATGTGCTCAGGATGTTCATGTCAAAAGTGATGATAAGCTTAAAATATTTATTCTTTTTTTAAGAGTTTTCAACTTGCCCTAAATTTATAATCTTTATGATGCTCTAAAGTTATATTCTTGATGATGACATGAATGTTGTTACATATTTTCTTATTTTTATAATATTAATACTGTCATGATAATTACATATGTAATAATTTTTTTGGGTCATAGAGTAAATATTATTGTCGTGTATAAACAATTATGTATTTTAATTATATTACATTATATCATTTTTTAATATATTTATATTTATATTATGTTATATTATATTATATTATGTTACATATTATATTATGTTATGTTATATATTATATTATATATTATATACTACATATATATTACATTAACTAGTAAAGGAAGTTTACGTATATTATAGAGAAAAAAAAAGAAAAAGAAACGACAGTAGCAGTGGGAAAAGAAAAAAAAAGAAAAAGAAGAAAAAAAGAAACTGAATTATATTATGATTAAGGTTTTAGCCTCCACATAAAATCTATATAAAGACCTCTTGTTAGTAATCTTAGACTCACACTTCATTCATTTCTCATTGATTGGTTTTATGCTTAGTTTTCTTTGGCTTTATCAAGATTTTTAATCTTCCTAATTTCATTTATCTTAATAAGTGTATCAATAATTTAACATATCTGTTTGAAGTTTTGGTATTTTGTGTTAGTCTTAGAATAATTACTATTATCACATTGATTCTTTTGTTGTATGTACTTCATGCCAATTAGTGATTGAAACGAGTTGATAATTTGGTTGTTTTGATTAATTTCTTAATAAAACCTAGATTGAAGATATCATATATTCTCATATTTTATTTTGTAGATCTTTATAGGTATATTTTATTATTAATTAGTATCATGTTAATTATGTGTTTACAATTTTAATTAAAATTTTATTAAGTTATGGTTTGGTATTGAATTTTTTTATGCCTTATGCCTACTTTTCAGACAAACGCCTAACAACCATCGTATTTTAGTAATTTTCAATTTTGTATTGCTCTGTTTATATTTTTCTTATATTTTTTTTCAAAGATTAGACATCTTGAGCTTTCTTTTGGTTTTTGAATAGCTTGAATCGGAGTTTTCATTAAATAGTTATGATTTTTTGAAATTGACCCTGAAACAGTTTTACACAGACTCAAAATTTAGACTGAACTTTGATGACTTTTTCTTCATGCAAATTATTGTTAGAATATGCGTGTAATATATCAAATTCTTCATTTCTAAGTGTAGTTTCTAATGCGACTTTATTTGGCTAATTTGGAATTAAGATCAAATTATTGTTAATTTTTAAGTAAATAAAGGTCATTCTACCTACTTTTGGGAATTATGCCCTAAATTCATAAATTGTGATTTTGTGTTTCTAGATGTTATAGCATGACAAGGTGATGTTCAATGATAGTATGAGATTTTATAGGTTGTCATAAAAATTTTTGGGTCAAAGAAATTTTATTTTAATTATTTTAGTATGATGAACATGTGTTGCTCACTACCCTATGTGTTTAAGGTTTATTTTGTCTTTGAATTCTAATGCATGTTTTGAATCGTTGAAAATTTATTTGAAGCTAATTTTTAGATATGTTATAGTTTTAGGTGTCTATTACACGTAGGATTTTTGTGGAATTATTTTGTAAAATAGATATTTTATTATATGAATGTTAGGCAGGATTATTCACTGCCCAACTATTGTTGGCAGATTTATGCAATGAAGTGTGTAACTTGTTTTGGTTAACAAATGAAATTTTTATGACCAATAAAAAATCATGATATTATGTTTATATGTTACCTTTGTCCCTCTAGAGTCTCATACTTTAATTGTATGTGAATTGTGAGTTATTGAATTATGAATACATAAGGGTCAGGTAGGTATTAGTATTGCAGTTTTTGCATTAATATTTGTAAATTAGTAAAGTGTATGTGTGTCTTTGTAATTCGTGAGACGGAAGTATGAACAATGTCATATGGTTTTGGATAATTTCATAAGAATATAATTTATTTTTATTTGTATATGGATGTATGACTGAACACAACAACAAATAAGTATATCGAGACCGCGGCTACGTCATCTAAGATAAGGTTTAAGTAAGCAAGTTAAGTAAGTATATTCTCATCTGCAACATGATAAAAGTTTACAAAAAAGTTTTAAAATATGTTTTATGATAATTTTTAAGTTTGTTTTTATATGTTATTTTCTCATAAAAATTCTTGTTGCAACAAGAAAGTTTAATGAATGTTTCAATGATGATGTATGTTAAAAGTATATCTATATATATGTATCACTTAATTAAGTGCTGCATACCCTATGTTTATATTTATGTTTATGACGTCCCCCAAGGTGGACCTGTCATGTTTAGTTTGGGATTAGCTACTCCTCTCTTTTCATAACGACACGCCTACGATGATGATGTTTATGACGCAACACTTGGGCCCTCAAAAATAAAACAAATGAAGTTTTTAATATAGATAATGATAATGAAAGACATGTTTTATATGAAGCTATGCCAAGTGCACTATTATGTTAATGGTGATTATGATTATGATGTTTCATAAAGATGTTCAGGAAAATGTTTTATGTTGTGAGATAGGAAAGTCTACTTACTTACCAAGCTTATGCTTACTTGGTTTTTATATCATGTTGCAGATAAAGGTAAGAGGACCATGGAATAGGTGGCCGATGAAGAAGGGCGTGTGGGCTATGAATGATGGATTGGAAATGAAAGAACGCAAATAAAGAATAATTTTTTTTGAACTATGTTTTTATTTCTTTGAATGCTTAATTTTCTGCACTATTAAGTAAAAAGACTTGTTTTATATTTACTTTGATTTTGCAGAAGTTCGGTCTACCGAACTATTTAAAAAAATTTTAAAGTTTGCTTTGAAATTTTATTTGAATTATAGTTTTGTTAAATCGGCATTGATAAACTAAAAAAAAAAAAAGGATTTGAAATATTTATAATATTTTAAAAAAAATTATATGTATGGATCCTAGGATATGTTTATCAAATTGTGTTTAAATTTAAATGGTTTATCTTAGAAATAATGATAATAAGGATGAAAGTAACGATTATTGCGATGTTCGTAAAGGGGCGTTACACTTGGGACAGCGTGGGTCACCTATAGGATTGCTCGGGATGACGTGGGTTGAGGGTTGTTAGGTTCGCTGGTGGAGGACAAACTCTGGTTTGGGAGATGATGGAATCCAACTAGCAGTGCTGTTGAATTTCTAGGTTAAGAGGCAGCGCCACTAAAGGGGGAGTGCTTGTTGGGGACTGTTGGGAGGAAAGAGTTGAGGGAATGAGAGAGAGAAGATAAAAGAAATTATAAAGTCGTTTGATATTTTTTTTAAAATAGGTGAAAATATTTTTGGTTTGAAAAATAAAATTTTTTTAAAAATTATACTGAAAGTGTTTTTAAAATTTTTGACTCGAAAAGCATACGAAACATTTCTAAAAATTATGAGAACAAAAACAAACGAGGCTAAATTATTTTGTTTTCATTTTTGGGTCTTTTAGGTGGATGTTTTAGAAATGTTTTTGTTTCAAGTGGTTTCAAAATTTTAACTAAGCAAGTTTTTAAATTTATTTTTTATTTTTTATGTTTTTAAAAATGAAAAAAAAAAAAACTTTTCAACAACAAAATCAAACACCCCCTAAGCTTTGCAGTAAGCACCCAACAGTGTTTCTTGGGCCCCATTCGGGCGTCCTCCGCAGAAAGAGCCAATGAGATGGCCAACTAATTTACCTTTAGCCCCTTGGTGTCGGTTTTTTTTTTTCTTCCCAGTACGGTTTTCGAATCTTGTTTTTATTTTCTTTTGTGGCGAGTACAAAGAAATCAATGATGGTGATTATCTCTATTTTGACTCTTTTGAATGCCAAAAAAACTGTTGCTATTCATGAAACGACAGTGTTTTCCAAATTGCATGCCCAGTGATAAAGTTGTCATGGGCTACTAACATCACAATTAATAAAAAATAAGATATAATAAAAAAATTTTAAAACAAGAATTGGGTCGTAGTTACAAGTTTTATATTGTGGATCCTATTTTCAGGTATTAAAAATTGTAATAAATTTTTACTTTATATTATAATATGTGAATATAACGAGTAAAAATTTTAATTGAAATTCATGTTGTCAAACAAAAAGTTAGAGTACAATATTCAACACCATTAGCGTCATATAACATTATTCGTTGTATTAGCAATTACACGTGGAATTTCCTCCAAACTACAACATAGGTCTTACAACAACAGTACACATGGGTAGTTTAAATTGATTTACTTACAACAATAATATTGCATTTCAATTGTTACATAAATTGTTATATAACATAAAATTATGGAGTAAAAATTTTTAAGAGAATTGATAAGCTTGAATGATATTAAAAAAATCATCGTAATTTTCAGGTGGGATTTTATAATTGTAAATGTTGTTGGTGTTGCGTTTACTTGAAGGAGTTATAAATGTATTCTCACATGCTTTTGTCTAAAATGGGGTTATTTTGCTATTGTTCCTTTGGTGATATTAGAAACAAAAATAATGTCTCGTGAAAGTGCTTTTCCTTATTGTCCTTTGAATGCCTTCGTTATCATCGTAACACACGCCATTATTTGCACATTCCGACCTGACGGTTCTTCTTTTCTAAGGAAAACAATGACAGTTTCTTGACACAGTTGAATTTCATTATTGGATGGAGAATCAATGTGTCATTAATAATAGAAAGAGAGAACTCTACTGAAAAAATAATAATAATATTGCAAAGAGAAAGACAACGGTAAATTAATTAGTCCTCGTTAACTGCGGTTTATTTTCTGATTACAGCGAGTTAATAAAATGCTTCGATGATATGGACAAAAAGGAACTTGTTCACAGCTCTCTTTCTTTAGGGGGGGGGGGGGGAGAAGAGAGAAAGAAGACAAATAATAATAATAAAAAAAGTAGCCCATGGCTTTGCATGCATCCAATGATGTGACAGATCTTCGATAAGAAAAATGACGAATCTCTTTAAAAGAAAAAAAGAAAAAAACAAAGCTCAAATCTAAAGGGTGTTTTTATTCACCACTAAAAACAAATAAAATGTTTAAAAAAACCCACAATTCAAATATAATTGAATTTGATGGCAAATAGTTTAATTAGCAAAATTGGTCAAAAGCTAGACTATTTAAGTAGTTAAAAGTACAAATATGGCCTTTAAAAAAAGTACAAATATTAGTATGGAACAAAACAAAAGATGAAGCAAGGTTATATGACTCCATATATTAGTGTCTATCCCGGTACTAGCGCGCGAGTTTGTTCCAAGTTTTAGTTTGCTTTATTCACATTCTATCAATTTGCTGTTGATTAGTTGTGTCAAGCAAAATGAATTATCACTCTCGTGAGTTATGAATTTTTATTTTTTTATTTTTAATCATAAGTTAGTTTATTTTACAGATGGAATTATTTTGAAGGTTGAAACACGAAAACTAGCAGTGCAAATGACGAAGTTTAAAATAAAGAACCCAGCACCGAGGGATGAATGAGAAACGAAGCTCTGAGAGCTTGAAAAGGGAAATACAAAATAACGGTAGAAGGTCCAAATAGCCAAGTATGATCTATCTAGAGCTATTAATTTAGGTTGGGTCAAATAAGCTTGTCTCTTTAATCTACGACTCAATCCGGCCTGCTTCAAGAACCTGGCCGGTTCGGTCTACCTTAACCTGGTTCAAGGTTTAGGCTCAAAATAAAATCAGTCAATCTTGGTTATTTTTTGGAGAATAAAGGAAATAAACAAAAATTAATAACCTAAGTTTAAAACAAAGTTAATAAATAGCCAAAAAAAACAAAAATGCATAATCATTAACTTAGTTAAATTACAAAATAACCCTAATTTAATTATTAACATTTGAAATTATTTTTTTTCCTTTTTTTTCTTCCTTCCTTTCTCTTTCTTCCAATCCTTTGTTTCTAGATCACAAGAGCCATCCACCAAAACCGTTGCGCGAGGCAGAAATCGAAGATGAGTGAAGATCGCGATGCCAAAATCACACAAACCATTATCACTGAGGTCACGAGGCCAAATTCGCGCAAAGATTGCAAGAGCTACGCCAAGAAAAGCTGTCAAAGTAGCGCAAGGAGGAGTGCCAGAGTCGCAAAGGGAGCTGTCATCACAGAGGGAAGCATTACATTCATCGTTGGAGTCACTCGAGCTCGTCAGAGTCAAAGTGGGAGAGGTTGCTGGAGTTGCCACTGGGGCTAGAGAGAAAAGAGGAGGAGAGAGAAGAGAGAAAATGGATTTAGGGTCGGTTTTTTTTGGAGGATATGAAGAAGATAGGGTTAAAATTAAAAATTTTAGTATTTAAAAAGAGCACAAAATTATAAAAATATTGTATACTTTAATATTTTTAAAAATGTACTATTTACTTGCTATAAGAATTAAAATAGTATTATTTAGTGTAATTTTCTTATTTTATTTAAATTAAAATTTCTTTGTAAAATGCAGGTGGGCTTTGGGCCCAAGCCCATGCGGTCTTCAAGGCCAAGCCGAGCCCCCATTTTCATCATTTGTGCCAGCCCACCTTTTTTCATTCCACCCAGCACGGTTGGTTCCCAATTTTCTTTTTCCCGTATGCACCGCGTTGAGTGGTCTGAATTGATACCTTTTCATCATTGTGATCGGCCACAAGCGTCTTAAACGGTTATTACATCAAACGACACCCTTAAAAGTGAAACTACAAAGTAGGACTCATAAAGAGAGGAAACGACAACAAAAGAAAAGAAGCCTCAAACAACAACACACTCCAGCAAATAGACCAAACGACAGCGACGTTCTACATCACCAAACGTAAATATGCACCACATTAATTTTTTATATATCATGTGTTGTGAGTCGAGACAATTAATATATTTCAAAAAATTTGGTAATTTTTTTAGAGCTCAATACGACATTGTCACTAGAACAATAGCGGTGCTTTGGTTAAGGAAAATAGTTTTGAATTAAGTGTTCAAAAGAGGTTTTTTTAAGGTATCTTTAACTGTAATTCGAAATAAATTCCGAGTTTTTTTTTTTTCAAGGATAACGGAGTTCTATTGTTGATAGAAATAATGTCAGACTCAAATACTTTTTTCTTGAAAGTTCAGACTCACAAACCAAAAGAAATCAACGAACAATTAATTTTTTAAACTTTTGTTTAGCATAAAATTCTAGTACCGATATTGAAGTAAATATTGTTTTTAAAAAGACTAAAAATGAATTCCTTCCGGAATAGAAGAACCACTACAGTGGATAGTTCGGTGGCGAATTTTTGGAATCTATCAAAATCATTATTGTTTTTAGATTTGTTTTAAATGTTTCCTTTATCTTAAGACAAATTATAATTTAAATTTTAAATGATATATACTTTAAGAATTTGATTTACTTTCCAATTACACACTTGATTTTCTTTCGAACTCCGTTTCCTTTTGGTATTTGGACTTTTGGTTCTATAAAAGGCCCATTGGTCCCTCGTTTCCTCAACATCAAGCAAACACACAGGTTAGTACGTCTTTCACTCAAAGGTTTTTTTTTTTTTTTTTTTTTGGCCGGTAGTCTCTCTGTTTCTCTCTTTCACTTCTTTTCACATGTTTTGCAAAATTTTAAAGATTTTGGCGCTTAAAAAACAAATAAAAGACATCCTCAGGCTTAAATCTTTCCCTTTTTTTTTTTTAAAGAACTTTCCTTGTAGTAAAAAAAAAAAAATAATAAATAAGAAATAACGTAACTGACATATATTGATATTTTTTGTTTTTCTTTTTTTCTTGCCAAACAAGCAGTTGAAATTCAGAATTTCCCAACGCTCATAAAACCGTTTACAATAGTGTTCTGCTTCACCAAATACTCTGATCATCAGTTGCTACGACGATGTCTCACAAAGCTGAATCCTCCGTCTCGTGAGTCGACTCACTCTCTTCCTCATTCCATAATCTACTTTCTTTCTTTTTTTTTTTTTCCTTCTTGAATTTTCCTCAAACTAATTTTTCATCTTTTTTTTTCTCCCGCTTATATTTTTTTCGGTGCGAATTTTCCCAGGAAGAAGGATTTCTCGACGTCGATTCTGGAGCGTAAGAAGTCGCCGAACCGACTGATCGTGGACGAGGCTGTGAACGACGACAACTCCGTCGTTGCGTTGCACCCTGCAACCATGGAAAAGTTGCAGCTTTTCCGCGGCGATGCCATTCTCATCAAGGTATATTTACTACACATTGAATGATTTGAAGTTTGTCGGCTTTAATACCGAAAGTCGTTGGCTTTTGTTTTTGTTATGAATTCAGAATTAGACTTGAGATTTTAGATCGCGTCAAGGCAGAACCTTCTCCAGTAATTTGTCGTAGAGAAGTTTAATGCACATTACAATGGAATCTTCCAAACTATTTTAGCATTATATCAGATGAGGAGAAACTTGTTTATTTGTTAGTGACCATATAAAAAGTTTAAGCCTGGTGTCTTTTTTTTTTAATTTGGTGTATTTCGTATCTCCTGTTTTGTTGGGTTTTGAGTTGTAATTTTTGTTTTGCTCATTATGTTTATCGTGATCGGGTTACCAGGGAAAGAAACGAAGGGACACTGTCTGCATTGTATTTGCAGATGATACCTGTGAGGAGCCAAAGATAAGGATGAACAAAGTTGTGAGATCGAATTTAAGGGTTCGACTTGGAGATGTTGTGTCTATTCACCAATGCCCTGATGTTAAGTATGGGACTCGTGTCCACATACTGCCAATGGACGACACCATCGAAGGTGTAACGGGGAACCTCCTTCACGCCTTCTTGAAACGTGAGTTATTATCTATTCTTTGTTTTATTTTATATTAATTTATTTGCTTTTCTTCCTCCAATTTAGTCTTACATCTGTTGCCAACGTTATGTTTACAGCTTATTTCTTGGAGTCGTATCGTCCTGTGAGACAAGGGGATTTGTTCCTTGTCAGAGGAGGGATGAGGAGTGTAGAATTCAAAGTAGTTGGAACTGAACCCGGGGAATATTGTGTGGTTGCCCCGGAGACTGAAATCTTCTGTGAGGGGGAGCCAGTGAAAAGGGAAGATGAGGAAAAATTGGATGAAGTTGGTTATGATGATGTGGGTGGTGTAAGGAAACAGATGGCTCAAATCCGCGAGTTAGTGGAGCTGCCCTTGAGGCATCCTCAACTCTTTAAAACAATTGGTGTGAAACCACCTAAAGGGATTTTGCTTTATGGACCCCCAGGTTCCGGAAAAACTCTAATAGCCAAAGCTGTTGCTAATGAGACTGGTGCTTTCTTCTTGTGTATTAATGGGCCTGAGATTATGTCCAAGATGGCTGGAGAGAGTGAAAGCAATCTACGAAAGGCATTTGAAGAAGCTGAAAAGAATGCCCCCTCCATTATCTTTATCGATGAGATCGATTCAATTGCTCCCAAGAGAGAGAAGAGTAATGGTGAAGTTGAAAGGAGGATTGTTTCACAGCTTTTGACTCTGATGGATGGACTGAAATCTCGTGCTCATGTAATTGTTATGGGTGCCACAAATCGTCCAAATAGTATTGATCCAGCTTTGAGAAGGTTTGGTAGGTTTGATCGGGAGCTAGATATTGGTGTCCCAGATGAAGTTGGGCGCCTCGAAGTCCTACGCATACATACTAAGAACATGAAACTGTCTGACGAAGTGAGTTGAACATTGCCTTTTTTGGTTTTCCTAGCTCTTTTTCTCTCCCTCTCTGTTCTTTCCTCTCCATTCTGCCGTAAAAATTCTTTTCTGTGATATGGACTTCAACTGATTCTAAAATGTTCATACTGTCTTTGTGAATGTCTCATGTTTCCTGTTCCTTGTTTTTTGTTGTTGCTGCTCTGATTGATAAAAACTGTTTTCCCACAGGTTGATTTAGAAAGAATTTCAAAAAATACGCACGGATATGTTGGTGCTGACCTTGCTGCTCTTTGCACTGAGGCTGCACTGCAATGCATTAGAGAGAAGATGGATGTGATTGACTTGGAAGACGAAACTATTGATGCTGAGATTCTAAGTTCCATGGCTGTCTCAAATGAGCACTTCCAGACTGCTCTTGGAACAAGCAATCCTTCTGCATTGCGTGAAACGGTTAGTGTTCTTTTCTTACATCACTCATTATATGGAATATGAGAATAGTTTTTTTTTTTAATATGAGAATAGTTTTTTTTTTTTAATTTTTAAACTACTGTCACATGAAAATTTGGCATCATGCTTATAATATTATTTGTTACACAGGTGGTCGAAGTGCCTAATGTCAGCTGGAATGATGTTGGAGGACTTGAGAATGTTAAGCGGGAGCTTCAGGAGGTAAATATCTTTTTATTGAATTGATTTCTGCTCAAGTCTTCAAATCTCGTTTGTTCTGCAGCTAAAACTTCTATATTTCCCTTATTTTGTTTTAGACTGTTCAATATCCTGTCGAGCACCCAGAGAAGTTCGAGAAGTTTGGCATGTCACCTTCAAAAGGAGTCCTTTTCTACGGACCTCCTGGATGTGGTAAAACTCTGCTTGCTAAGGCCATTGCGAATGAATGTCAAGCAAATTTCATCAGTGTCAAAGGCCCTGAATTGCTTACCATGTGGTTTGGGGAGAGTGCAGCCAACGTTCGAGAAATTTTCGATAAGGCTCGACAGTCTGCACCGTGTGTCCTCTTCTTTGACGAGCTGGACTCCATTGCTACCCAGGTACTTTCTTGCTTCTAATATTTCTGTTTCGATGGTCTTATACTTATCTAATCTGGTCCATTTAAAGCTGTAATTTTTGGTCTTAAACTTCTGATTTGGTTTTCATGTGATTCCTTTGGTTCAGTGCTCCATTTATTTTAAATCTAATATTGCCAAAATTGTTGCAGAGAGGAAGCAGTGTTGGGGATGCAGGTGGTGCTGCTGATCGTGTTCTGAACCAACTCTTGACAGAAATGGACGGCATGACGGCAAAGAAAACAGTTTTCATCATTGGAGCCACAAACCGGCCAGATATCATTGACCCAGCACTTTTACGTCCAGGCCGTCTTGACCAATTGATTTACATTCCTCTTCCAGATGAAGAGTCGCGTTATCAGATCTTTAAAGCTAACTTGAGGAAATCTCCTGTCTCGAAAGACGTTGATTTGAGAGTTCTGGCCAAGTATACTCAAGGCTTTAGTGGTGCTGATATTACCGAGATATGCCAGCGAGCGTGCAAGTATGCCATAAGAGAGAATATAGAACAGGTATTTCTGGTTAATTTGTTTCCAAGTAATCTTGCATGTTCTATTAAAAAAGATACAACATTGTTTTTTGCAGAAAAATATGATATCTTTGGAATAATAGAGATATGATGATTTTATTCAGCCTTCTTGACTTAGCTTGCCAACCTTTTCTGGCTTTATTTCAGGATATCGAGAAGGAGAAAAGGAAAGCTGAGAATCCAGAGGCAATGGACGAGGATGTCGAGCAAGAAGTGGCGGAGATTAGTGCCCCCCATTTTGAGGAGTCGATGAAGTATGCTCGGAGGAGTGTCAGCGACGCCGACATACGCAAATATCAGGCTTTTGCTCAGACGTTACAGCGATCCAGAGGATTTGAATCTGAGTTTAAGTTTTCTGAGGCATAAATCGAGGCTTGTGTTGACCAATGAAGATATGATATTTCTTATAGGTTTTTGTTTTAGCAGTAAAGGTTTTTGTTTATAATTTATGCTGCCATTGACAATCTTAATGTTTTAGCTAAAAAGCTCTATGCCCATTGTATCATCTTAATTGTTTGTTTGCCTTCTCTTATATATTATAGTGCCTCATTTAGAAGGATGTATCTTGCCTAATAGACCACGAGACAAGATGAACCCACAATTTTCTTCTGCTCCGAAGCAAAAGCTCTATGCCTGTAAATTGACAATAATAATAACCAGATTAGTTTCTAAGTATACAACTTTTTCACCTTTTTTTTTCCGAAAAAAATGTTCTAAAAGAATCTATCTTTGTCACATATCCACAAATTGAAGAAGCAATTCGCAGTCAATTCCTTACCTTCATGAAAAGCATTAGGAGAGCTCCTACTCCTCGTACCAAATGAACTAACTGTGGAGCTTGCTCAATTGGTTAACTTTCTTTTCATTTCTTTGAATACCTAATTTAGAAGAGGGAGAAGAAAAAAAGAAAAAAAAAAAGAAAGAATCAATAAACTTACCATCTTCCACGGAAGAGCTTAGAAGATCAACCATAAGAATTTGCGAGATCAAATGCGCATATGAAATAAAGAGAAAATATGAAAGTATATTTATCAAATTCTTATTTTTAATCCTAAAAAAAGAATTAAAAAATAACAAAATTTGAAGGGAACTTATACTTGTGGTCTTTAAAAGTGGCAAAAAAGAAATCTTTCAAGCCCAAGAATTAAATGAGAATTAAAGGATGATGATTTCATCCAAATCATCAGAAACAAAATCCTATAATGGAACTTTACCAATGATTCTCACTATTAGTTGATCATTTTGGTACCTGTTAAAGTAAGAACTTAGATCATTTTGGTAATAAAGTTATCAGTACAAATTGTGTACCTGTTAAAGAGAAGTGACAAAAATGACTTTATTCATCCATATGCACAAGACCAAAAGGCGTTGACAAGTGATGAATTCCCTATCAGAAGAAGAAGGAATAGAATTGTAAAAGAGGTCATAAATATAGCACATAGATGTAATTATCATTTTAGATTAAAGAAATAAAACGAATACTTACTCTTCATCCGTTAACAAAGAAGATTAGTGTTTAGAGTTCATCAAAGCGAAAAATCTCATCATAAACAACGCTTTAAGTGGATCAGAGAGCAGAATAAATCTCAACTATAAGAAGAATAAAAATGGAACAAAGGAAATAAAAGGCCACTTTACCAGCTTTCCCTTGAGAGAATTCTTCGATTCTTTAGATAGTCAGCCAAAATAGTTATAACATTATATATATATATATATATATATATTGTATGTATTTTACAACAATACTTCCTATTTCCATGATCCATCAAACCAATTAATAGCCTAAGCCATCTGTCTCCTAATGACAACAAGCTTTGTGAGTCTCAAACCCAAAAAAGCCTGTATGCACAAATTGTCCACAAACAAAAGGAAAAAAGGTTGAAGAAGAAAACAGGGTTTTCTTTATCATATTTCAAAAACGATGAAACACAAACGACAGAGAACGACAACTTGGGTTTGTTTTTAGAGCTGTAATAAAAATTTTAAGTAGAAACCAAAACCACACTTTTTTTTTTTTTTTTTAACAATGATGAATTCAATAAGAAGAAAGTAAATACAATCAGAAACCAAATTGAAGCAACAATTCAAACATAAAACAAACAAAAACACCATCATCAAAATGTATGTATGAAAAAAGAGCATAAGAAGAAGATAAAAGAGGAAAGCCTTTTGGGCTGGACAAGAAACGCTGCGACAAGCACCATGAACCCGTGGAAAAGCAATCTGTAAGTTCTTTTTTTAAGGAAAAATAAAAAGAAGAGATCTTTTTAATTGGTTGGTGTCCTGTTGTTGCTTAGTGTTTTGTAGTTTGGTCTTCTAATTTGTTGCTGTCTCTGTTTGCTCTGTTGGGGCTTTGCCCGGGTTCTAAGGCCGCCTTCGCCATTGACACTTCTCTCTTCATATATATATATATATATATATATATATATGTGTATGTATTTTCCTTCTTCTCTACCAGCCTAGCAAGATGATATTACCAGACTTTTGTCATTTAAAAGATGAATTTAGAAGGGAAGGGCATTTAATAAATAAAAAATTTCATACCAAACTCTAAATATTTTGATAACTCAGCAATTCCGTCAATTTTTTGGACGAGATCTAATGGATGGAGAAACTTTAGAGATAAAAGATAATTCAAGGGCAAAATAGATATGTTTTAAGGTTGGAAAGGCATTTTAATACAGATGCTAAAGTCTAGGGAGAACCTATAAAATTTATCCAAAAAAAGGCACAACAAGATAAAATAGATAGAAGATTTTTTTGAACAATGTTTTTGGGAACTCCTATTTATAATATAAGTTATTAAAGATACTTAATTTTCAATTTAAAATGTTCGTGTTACTTTTTTAATTAAGTAAATGAAAGAATAATAATATTTCAAAGAAGTCTTGGCTCTTTGCAATTTTTTAAGCGCACTTGAGCGCAAACTAATAACCACAACAACGGTTATCAATGCCAATTATCCTTAAACTTTTTGGTCTTCCTCAAGGTAAGAACTTTGAAAATCATCTTTTTATTTTTAAAATTTTTAAAACTCTCTACTTTACTCTTTGAATTTTAAAATCACCTGTTTGCTTTTCGAACTTTGAAAGCTCATTATTTTGCTCTTTTAACTTCTAATTTTCTATTCAAATAGACAGAATTTAGCCCACATAATTTGCTCATGAGTCATTTATAAGTTAAAAAAATCAGATTTTTTCCATCTTAACTTTTGTTTTATATTTACACTCTTACTTAAGACTTCTTTTATTATTTAAATTCTCATTTATGAAGGATTTATCTGCACATTTCTTCTCATCTTTCATATGTAACTTATTTAATAAGTCGATATTGTTTGTTAATATCTAAATTTGAATAATAAAGAAGATGAGTTAGACATTAGAGACGAAGAGATATCAACGAACAATAACGACTTATTAAATAATAGTTATACATTAAATATGAGTGTAAATGTGGATACAAACCTTTCTTAAATGAGAATTCGTATATATAAAAATAATAATAAAAAAAGAAGCCCAAGTGAGAGTGTAAATGTAAAGTTTGCGAGTTATAAAATCTTGTTTTTACTTTTATAAGTGACCCATTTTTGAATCACATATGCTTAATTTCGTCTATTTGAACGGAAAATCAAAGGTTTATAAAGCCAAATGAGGAACTCTAAAAGTTCAAAAGATAAAGTGGCGGTTTTTAAAATTTAAAGACCAAATGAATTGTTTTAAAAGTTTAAAAGAAAAAAAAAATTTAAAATTTAAAAAGAGAAAATAAGAGGCTCTAAAGTTTAAATGTTAGTGGTGTTAATGTCCATAGTAGCAATAATAATAATAACCATAACTTCCTATTTGAAGGTCAAATCTTGAACGACTACGTGCTAAGTTATAATACAGCACCATCTGTTTTAGATTTATTGAATAAGAAGAAAAAACAAAATAACATATTTACGTTAAAACTTAATAAAAAAATTTTATTTTTTTAAAAAAATAATAACGAATTCTTGATTTCCCTGGATTCATTTTCCATCATGATCATATGAAATCATTGCATAAATTGATAGATCATAATTAGCTTCATCCAATTCACGCCAACTACTTTCATATTGGCAATCCTTAATGCAACATACACAAATCACTCTCTCTTCATATACAGAATCATGAGGCCAGAAAACTTATGTTTCCATCTTCGGCAATTCTTGTAAAAAATAACAAATTAAGCACTTGGCATATATAATTGAAATCCAAACTTATATATATATATTAGAAAAGAAAAACTCATAAAACTCATAATTTTCTCACTCCGATGGAAACTTATGCATCCCCACAATTCAAAAGGATTAGCCAAAAAAAACCATATACAAAACGCAGGTCCGTTGCCAACAAGCAAGTATTCTCAAGGTTTCTCATTAGAGCGTGACGCGCGGGTGGAAGAACAGCCGGCTGAGCCAAGCGGGTTGAAGTTGACGAACCGGCTTGGAGCGGAGGCGTGGCGTAACCCCTTAGGCAGGCAGCCCTTGAATTCTCTCCCCCGGAAAAACCGCTTCCTCCCGGGGTTCAGCCGAGGCCTCAGACCGACCAAATCTTGATCCACTTCGGCCACCAAAGGCCTCACCACCGTGCTCGGAGCGCTAGAAGGAATGACCCTTCCCGCCATCGAAACATCACAACATGACGACCACAACAAGAGGAGTGAATAGAAAATCACCACGACGCAATTTATAGACATATTAAGAAAAAAAAATTCTGTGTAAGTATATATTGTGTATAGAGTTTTGAAAAAGAAGAAAGCGATGTTTTTGGTTTTGGGTTTTTGGTGAGGAAGTTTGTGGGTGGGAGGTAGGGGGTTTATATATTGAGAAGATTGTGTGTGAGAGCGTTAAATAAGGTGTCATAAATGGGCTCGTGAGTTAGCTCTGATGAAGAAGGCAGATATGGAGGCACAGCTCATTTTCTTGCCACCAATATCAGGGCATTAGTGTGGAGGGTGCGGTGGGTGCTGCTCTGTAGTAGTACTGCGTTTTTAAGCTGTGGGAAAAGATAAAAAGGGAGAATGCTCGTGAGTTTGTGTTATTGCAAACCTCTTATTCACGCTCTTGAGTCTTGCCCGTCAAATCATTTTCATTAATTAGCTTCTGGTCTAACATTTAAGGAATTCAATTGCATCAAAGTTCTTTTTGATTTTGAGAGAGAGAGCGTGGCAGTATTGCCAACTCAAAATGCTTTGGATTGCAGATGTAATTGGTTTGATCTCTTTTGAAGAAAGGGTCTTGATTGCTTGGTGAAGATTATGGGAATTAGTTAAAAGAAAGTTTGAAGAAAAATTTAAGAATCTTTACCTAATGCTGTATATTCCATTATCGCATATTTTTTAATCTAATATGAGTCACATATAACTGACAATTTATTTATACCGCATTATTAATTGTGTCATTATCAACGTTTTATCTGTAGAAGTGGTCTTAAATACTCGTAAATTGGTTATTAGATTAGCAGGATAAACCTTCATATTTAAGATCCTTGAAGAGGATTACTTAAACCTAAAACTTTTACCTCAATCCTATTTTAGTAGTCCATTATTTCTATGCTACCTGACTTGGTGGTCTTAGATTCACTACTCTTGTAATATGGGATCCTAAAATTAGTATGTAATTCAGGGCAATTGGGAAAACTTTCATATGGGAAGTTTTCAATTTTTTGCAACAAAAGCAGATGCATCTCGTATAATTATCAAATGAAAGAGTGAATGACGGTTGGGGTTTTCTGGGTTTTAATGCTCATGATGTTTCTTTAAAGATTGGTGGGGCTGTATCACTTGTGAATTAAGACTCTACAAAGGAACCCCATTAAATAATATCTACCCCCAAAAAAAAAAGATTTTGTTAAATAAAATAAAAGGATTCTGAAAAGTACAACAACTTTCTTGGTGAAGCTACGCAGTTGAGGTTTTCCAAATATAGTGACATACACACCAAGCATGCAAACATACACTATAGAAGTATGTGTATTTATTATGTGCATATATACACGCATAACTCAAAAGGCATAGAGTAGTAATATCTACTGGCGTATTTATTACCACCTAAAAGGGTGTTTGGTAAATTTGGTTAGAATCAATTTTTGATTCAAAAGTATTGTAGCACGTGAAAGTTTTATATTGTAACAACTTTCGTCTTTTACTGTAGCATGTGAAAACTTTACACTATTCCTAACAAAAAAGTTGGTTCTAGCCAACTTTGCAAAACACCCATCTTATTGCCTCTCAACTCATGAACCCAAAAAAAAAAAAAATGGATTGCCTCTTCTACAAACAAAATTATTAATGCATAAATCCAAAGGCATTAAAAAAATACTATAACCATGCCACATGACAGGAGGAAAACTGCACCTAAAACTATTGACAAAAACAATTTCTGGTCCTTTTTACAAATACTTTATAGTAAATTTGCAACAAAAGAAATAAATTCCATTTCTTAAAGTACCCCAGTCTTAAATAATATTAGATTAGTGTTATCAATTTTGACATTATCTAGAGCAAAACTCTAGTTGGGTTCGGTATGCAGTAAATTGTTGAATTTGCAGCTGGTTTTCTTTTTTATGGCAGCCATTTTTAGAGAACTTTACAGTTAAGAAAATTAAGGAATCTATCCCCGTAACTCAACTTCTTTTTTTTTTTTTTGTATCTTAAAATTCTATCATTTTAAGTCCATACATATATAGAGGATATATAGTAAGAGAGCATAATTCTTATATTATTATTTTTGAAACAAAAATCTTGTATTATTTAGGAACAGGCATAAATGTTTATATTCTTCTAGTTTATTAATTTTCTTAGACGACCTTCTTTATTTATTTTATAACTTTTTCTTACAAATTCTTGGGGACTGAACTTTACGTCAAATTGTGAATAGAAGAACTTAGCATTTCTTGGTCATGAGAAGGGGGCACCTGGAACATTGATTTCCCGAATATGCGCTAACCATTGCCATCTAATGGGTTTGCTCTCGTCTTGTCAGCTGCGAATTCTACCACCCAAAGTCTCAATATTAAATATAATCTCAAATGCATAATGCATGTGCATGCATGGGCGTGGCCTGTGTAGTCTACTTTATTATTATTATTATTGTTACTGTTATTTGACAGGATATGAATTCTACTTTTTTGAAGTACGTAATATTGCAATGAGAGAAGTTTAAAGGCTCCTTCTTAGGAATTATTAAACTGAAAAAATTAGTTGGAATTATTGAACTGAAAAAATTAGTAGAAAACAAGCAAGAACAGCAGCCTTGTCTACTTTTGTTGAAATCAATGTTGAACATTTTTTTTTTGGGCGCTGTCTAATGATTTTTTTGGGGCCTCCCGCTTGAAATCAGGCCTTCCAAATTTCAACCCAACTTTACAGGCAAAAAAAAAAAAAAAAAAAAAGAAGGGAAAACAAAAGGATAATAAGATAAATGATCCAATTATGTTTGTTAAATAAAAAGATTACTCTAATTTGTAAATTTCTACGTATGTCTTAAAATTATATTATTAAAATAATTACCATGTTATTAGTTAATTATATTTTAAAGATATTTTAAATATTGTGTTAAATTTTAATTTCGTAACAATATTTGATCATAAATTATACATTTAAAAAAAAAAATCAACTCCCGAGACCCTTTTTGCCTGAAATGCCACGCGGCACAAACCCAACACTACTCTTTTTATGTAGAAAACATAGCTCCACATTATAAGTAATAATTTAGAAGGGGGTAGGGAAATGATCAAGCACGCTATTTTTCAATGAATCTCGTTAGATTTGAGAAAATAGTGCACCAAATTAAGGCAATTCAAAGCGTGCAAACAATGCCATGCATTAATGTCCAAGTTTATAGATGCTCAACCAACTCTATTCTTTCATTGTTGGCAATATAGGTAGCACAACTTGGTATCTCTTCTCATCTTATAGACGATAGCTCTTGGCTTGTGCTAAATTTTCTGCCTTTCTTTACAAATGTAGGGGTCGATCTATGTTATAGCTATTTTCTTTAACAAATTTGAATTTGACAAACTAGCTTCCTATATGGCCGAATTAGGTCGTTATATGCTAATTGTGTTTTTTAACGATGACTGGTGCATCATGCATGTTTCTTTACTCAAAAATGTCATTCAAACAAGACAATATAATTACTTACTTTTGGAATTTGCAAGTGAAGGTTTAAAATTTGTTTGTTATTTCTTTAATCAGGCTTTTATTTTTTCTCAAAACACTCATATATATATATATATATATGTATGTATTTTAAACAATATTTGTTCTTTTATGTTGTATAAGAAACTTCGTACAAGGAAAAAAAGGGGCCAAACTAACAGCAGATGTATTGACGTGCAAAATAAATATAACAGTGACAGGTTAACATTTTCAGATCCTTTCACCTAAAAAAAAAAAAAGACAGGTTTTAACATTTATGCAGGAAAGGCGTACTTTATTATAATGCTATCTTTTTTTGCTAAATTTGAACATGCTATACTTAGTGTCAAATTTAGTACCAAATATAACCTAAGATAAATTTTGCTATTTAACTGAGATTGATTTATGTATTGACTTTTTACTTCGATTATCATAATATTGTTATTTTTAAATTATTAAAAAAATTAAATCTCAATGATTATAGCACAAACTAAGTTCAAAATTTTAAAAAACATAATTTATTAGTTTTGAAAATAAAATGACATACCAAATATGTTACTTCTAAGCTTTTGGTGACATATGGTTGCACAAGATGCCAACAAAACATTTTTTTGCATTTTCAATATGAGCAGGTACGAATTTAGGGGAAAAAAAGGAAAAAAAAAAACAAAAACAAAAAACAAAAAACAAAGACAATGGCAGATCTGAAATTATATCCATAATTGGAGGCAAAACTGATAGCAAGATTAGCAGCCAAGGCCCAAGGATAAGGAATTGGGATGATAGCGTGAGCGACCACGACGAATACTAGGAACCAGTTCGTTAGTTAGGAAAACACGGTCCGTAAATTTAGATAATAATGAAGCTCGGAGTTCAGCCCTCCACATTTGCTACTTTTTCCAAGAGTAAGTTCTGATCATCCTAATACCCTTCACTGTATTTATCACCAACAACTTCAAAATTTTCTTTGCGGTTATGACCACCTGCAAATCCTTAAAAATTCGTTGTGGTAGTTATACTGTCCAAATACAGAAGTTGTTGTGTACACACACACACACATGTGCTATATAGTTATTTGGCAGATGGGTGATGAGCTATTCCAGGGTAGTTGATAGAGGCATGTGTTACAATAATTAGGAGATAAACAAGACAGCCATTAATAGAAAATGCCCATTACAGCTTGAGCTATATTGGGGCTGGTTCATTTATGTGCATTTGAGGGGAATTTAAGAAGTGGGTTCTTGTGATTTGAGTGAATCAACCACAAATCTTTACGGAGGAAGGTCGCTGTTGTAATGGGCTTCTCATAATTAAAGGCAAAAGATTGGTTTCCTCTTGTTTATGATTTTTCTAAACTAATTAATATGGGTGTTTAATAGGAAAACCAATATATGGGCACACCATAATTAATGTTCAAATTTAGTGCATTAACTTATCTTTAGTGTTGTGGTGCTTCGTTGAAGTAAATTTCCTATCTGACAGTTAGGTTTTATATTGAGAGTGAGTTGCTCAGTTTAGACGAGTGCCATATTTGTGTGTGTGTGTGTGTGTGTGTGTGTGTGTGTGTGTATATGTTTTCAATTGCTATTGCGGCTTCAAAGTGTTTTTATTTATTGAGAGTTGAGAAGCAATGTCATTAAAAAAGTGAAGAATAGAAGCATAAGAACCGGAGACATGGTGAAGTTTTAGGTGGGACTTGGCATAAATGTTCCATGTATGGAAGTGGAATTCAACGTGTGTTCTTGACACACTTTGAGGTTGGGTTTCCCAAGGTTGTTTTTGGGCCCTATTAGATTTTTCTTGTAGAAGAGACCAGACAACTTCTGTGCGGGTCGTGGTCTAATTGAAGCCTATTCACCTGTATCTTGTGGAGTTCCTGGAAGTTCAATAGAAAATTCTTACAGTTCGGTTATACTAAAAAAGTGTACGTACATATACATATACATATACATATACATATACATATACATATACATATACATATACATATACATATATAGTTATATTTAGACTATTTTAAATTGTGGCATTTGTTTTCCGTGCTTGATTGTTGGACCTATTGAACAAGCGGGTCCAATCTATTCCTTCCAGACAAAGAATTAGCATAAAAAACGTTACTTGTAACAAATATTCTCTGATCACTGTTTCTATGGAACCAAGTACTGGTGTGCAAATCAATTCCAAGACTGAACCAAGTTTTGTATGCTTTTCAAATATCGGTTGAGAAGTGGTGTCTTCAAAACGTTTCAATATCAGATTGCAATTATGATGTTTGAAGCTCAGAAGTTAGATTGAAACAAGAATGCTTGTTATTTTACGCATGAATCGCGAACACAACCTTGTCATGGATCATGCAAAGAGAGAGCTTTGTTAAATTAGTTGAGTATTTTTAGCTCCCAAGTTGTACTTTATGCCATTTGTTTAAGTGAATGTGCTAGGCAAATGTGTTGATGAATTCTTATCTAGCCGATTCTGTCATCTCCACCAATGAAGTGGATTTTGATTTTGTTCTTCAGTTGATAAGAAGTCACAAGAGCAAGGGAAAAGAGTATCCATCATAACTCCAGCTCTGCCCGAAACAGCAGCTTCTGTTGCAATTGCTGCCACAGTTGTGGGTGCAGCAGCTACTCTTCTTGTGCACAGAAACAAAGCTTCCAAGACTATTGAGGTTTGTACTTAACTTTACAGATGCAGATTTATTAACTTTTGTCAACTAATCCTTAGAAAACTAATGAAAGGATTCTAAAAATGTTAAAATATTGGCATTATGAAACGAGTAGAGCAACCCTGTTTCTTCTTGAATCCTGCTAACTGACTGAAAAAATATGGTTAAGAGCATGTTTTCCCTAGTATTTTAACCCTTTTATTTGTCATTCAGAGAGATCTTCTGAGAACTTCATAATTTTCTTTATTTACTATTCGCAGCACACTTAAGTATATCAAACTTGTCATTTCTAACGCAAAAGATGAGGTTCAACTGTTTGCTATATATGGCTCTTCTCTCTATCGTTCTATGCCTGATTTACCAATCCAATTTCAATATTCAAGAGTCATTTGTAAAGTGCAGGTGCCTACGAAAACATGTGAAGACTGTGGTGGTTCTGGCATTTGTTCTGAATGCAAAGGCGAAGGATTTGTGCTTAAGAAACTGTCAGATGAAAGTGCAGAGAGGGCAAGAATTACAGCTAAAAATATGGCCACTCGATACACAGCGGCGTATGGTTTTCTTTTGAATCTCTAGTCCCTCCACACCCTTTACTTCCATTTTTTTGCATTCTCTAAATGATATTTAATACTTCCATTGTAATTGTGTTTCTTATCTTATCTTAGGCTTCCAAAGAAATGGAGCTACTGTACAAAATGCTCTTCTGCTCGATCTTGTAGTGCTTGCGGTGGTAGCGGAAAGATAAGCTTCTAGTTTTGCTATGAAAGAACTTGATAAGCATGCAGGTTAGGATCAAATTGGAACTTATAATTTGACTGAATTTACATGTACTACAATTCCTGACCATTTCAATACATGTTTAATAATACAGAACGTACATAATTTTTTTTCCCTTCCAATTATAATTCTCTCTGTAATATCACAGAAACAACTATCCCTCCCCTTGATTGGCCAAGGTAAACAATTATCAGTTAGGTGCAACTGGTTTATGCATACACACACACACTTAATACACAGAGAGAGATGTATGCGTGTACATAAGGTTACATTTGGAAACGTAGTTCAAGCTACAAAATTATAGTTCAAACCAATTTTGTTATGAAATTTTCTTTCAGAAAACTTGAATTTTAAACCAACTTTGATTGAAACTCTTAGTTTGAACTAAATTTCTAAACGCCGAATAAATACTAAAATAAATAACATATGAAGATTTGACTTTCATTTCCAATTTGGATGCAAATCAGTCATAGCTTAGCATGATAAGGAGCTACCTAAAGCACCAAGCCCAAGCACATGATATCATCTTAGGCTCAACAATGTGAGTGTTTATTTTTTACAATAACATGTATTTTTTATCCATCCCAGCCGTACCTCTCACATTGTTATACAATAATCCCTTGTTATAGAAACAGATATTATTTTAGACTCTGTTTAGCTGGAAATGAAAATATATGTATAAGATACTAAAAGGGAACGACTTGAATCTTCCGGCATATTCTTCTAAAGCGAGCTGAGGTGATCATGTTGCCCATATGCCGTGCATGTCACTACGATGGTCAAAATTATTTGACGCAATCATCAATACCAAGGTGTCAATAATTTCACAGAAACGATATATTTAATGCCAGATGATTGCATATTATGACTATAATATATATGGTTTAGTTTTCATTTGCTTATTCTTCGCATGTGGCAAGTAACCATTTGTTTACTGCATAAAGTATGCCGACTTTCCTCCAAACGCGGCCTTCAAAAACCTAGATTTTTTTTTATATAAGACTTCATGGACCCCATGGAGGGATATTAATTTTGTATTTTTACCATTTAATAGTCTTTGCTTATTGGTTGATGAATCCGAACACAAAGTCAACTACTCGACAACCCTGTTGTGAAATTTTATAGTGGATCTTTACCTTTTTATACATTGTGTTTTAAATTTATTCAACAACTATATCTTCGGTTTTATATTTTATAAAATATATATTTTAAATTAAATTTAATACACAAATTTATAAATCATCTCAATCAATAATAGATTTTTAGTCTTAAAATGACAAAATTATTCTTAAATTTAAATTATTCTTAAATTTAAGGAAAAAAACTAAAATTTTTTAAGATTAGAAGAAAACAAAGACACCTATTTTGAAGTCAAAACTGTAAGTTTAAGGGCTTTTTAGTTTCTCTAATTTTTTTTTTCCTATTTGAGAGTCTTCGGTATTTTTAAGTAAAAATCGTGTGTGACTATAAAAATATATAAATTTATGCATTAAATTTAATATGATTGATAGTTGCAGGTATATATCAACACCTGATTTCACCAAAACACATTATTTGCTGGGGTTTGAAGTGTTTATAGGTCATTTTCATTTTTATGGAATTCTTAATCATGCAACTTCCCTAGCCACTTGGCTGGGATAATTATGATCTGCTGAGACTATATGGTATATAGCTCGCTAAGATAGAATATTATACACGTCATTGGAAACAGTACAGATTTTTCAAGATCCACTAAGGAAAAATATGTGAAGCAAAAATATTTGTTGGAAGATACCAAGCTTGAGGGACATGTGAATATTCTCCATTAATAACGTACAAAACCCAGAATCCTGCATGTACTTTCATTATAGGGATTTGAAATTATATGCTGGCGTAATCTATATATATATATATATGTGTGTGTGTGTGTGTGTTTATATATAAATTTCATGAACTTATAACAACAAGCTCATTGTAAACTAAATCCTTCTACAACTATCGGAAGCAAATATAATATTCAGGCTTAATTACAAAAATTCCCTTTAAATTTTAGTTTTTGTAATATTTTGTGCCTCGAACTTCAAAACGTAACATCTGTTCGTCCTAAATAATGAACTGTTAACTAAAATATTTTGTTAGAATTTTAAAAAAATCGACAAATGATTACAAAATTATAGGTATTTTAGTAATTCTAGTTATAAAAATAAACATAAAAATTAAAATACAATAAAAATAGTTTTTATTGATGATTAAAAATAAATAAAAAAAAACAATCAAAGCCATTATACTATTAGAATCATTTTTTTAATATACCAAATTTTTTTAAAAAATTTTATTATTTCACACCTAAAAAGTATTTTGAAATTTTAAAAATTATATATAATAGTGAAATAAAAAAGAATATAACATAAATATATTCAAAATAACAAAAAATATAGCCCAAAAAATATAACTCTCAATCGCCTTGATTAAGGGTAAAACTTACTTCGATCTGCAAAAGAAAAAATAAAGTGCAAATAGAGAAGATTGTAATTTTTGATAGATCAGATAGAGCTAGCAGATTATCTTGATGAACTAATTTGTGAAAAATAAGGAAAATAAAGCCGTTCCTATAAAAATTAATAATAAGTGCCTCCTTGCTTTTCATGCATCTTTTGATGAGTATTTGGTGATCTTTATAAAGTTACAACAAATGTAGGGACAAAGCATAAACGTCAAGTTTAATTAAGCATTGACTAATATGATTGAAACATTCTTGGATGCAAGTTTATGTACCCTTCCTGAACTAATTAATCTCCAGAGATGAATTTTTTTTTTCTTTTATATTTTCATTTCTTTAGCTAATCTCCACAGATGAATTATTAATGATGCTTCCTCTCAAAGGTTATATTCCAACATTTTTATATCACCCTTCTTGCCGTCCGAGGAACTTGGAATTGGACAAAGACAAAAAGGGGTGCAAAAAAGTATTATGGAGGTCATGACTCACTATCAATCTTTTTCTCAAAAAACAAACATATAAGAAGGTGACTCATTAGTAGTACGACAAATCATAGCCGCTGTATATTATTTTAAGTATATATACAGTTCTACTTTTATATATAAAATTCTAAAAATATGACTATATAAGCATAGAGCTCAATTATGTATTCGGCAAAAAAGAACCAGCTACGCTTAAGACCTAATGTTGGAATGGGACAAAATTATTGTAGGTCCCAGCTATATATATATGGATCAAACTAATGCCAACTTTAGCACAGAATTTTTTTTAAAATTTGTGCTTGTGCTTGAAATCTATGATCAACTCATCGTTTAAGTAATGTTTACATGTAGAGTTGTGTTTGGAAGACCAACTTTAATCTCATTTTTTTATCAACTTTAAGTTATTAATAGCAAATACAAACTCTTGATATTAACTAATTAATGTTGGTAATTTTTAAAACAAACTACCAATAAAAGTAGCAACTTAAAATTGGCAAAAACAGTCAAAATTGGTGTCCCTACAATATGATTCTTATATAAAAGATCATTCTTATATATTTGAGGCTGACGCCGTGTGAAACCAATAATCCATAGACGCTTCCTTTTTATAAGTTTACCTTTAAAATTATGTTTCGTAAATGGAGACAAGTCAACTATTTCCATAAGCCTACCTAATTAAAAGACCTTACTCATGATCGCTCTCCTAACTCCTTTGTTCCCTTTAATCTTGTCCCATGATTAAACTACTCTTGTTTAGAAAGTTTAGATCCAGTCTGGGTGATTCCTGCACTCACAAACACTATACTAAAAGGAATTTGATAAATTGATTAGAATCAATTGGTTTTTAATAAATCTGTTGGAAGCAATTGATTTTCAAACCAACTAAAAATTGCTACAAGGTAAAACTCTTATATGTTACAGTTGTTAAAATTAAATTTTTAATTTGAATCGATTTATCAAATGTCCTGTAAATAATCAAACAAGAAATCTTTTCTTCATTATTACCAAGAAGAACCCCGTGCATAACATTCTTTATTCAGGATATACTCACAAAGACTGCAGATGAATCTATTCTAAAAAAGAAAAAAAAAAAGTCTCGAGTTCATGAGTAGAAAAACAAAAAGAAATCTTGAGAAACATTACAATACATGATACACCATTAAGCTAGTCACGAATAAGCAGTATTAGTTTCCTCGCTTATATATACGCATCTTGTGGGGGAAATATTGTAATTTTCAAACATGGGAAGGCGTAGTGTTGGGCAGTGTCGGAGTTGAAGCCACGCGCTGGCCACGCGCCGACCTGGAGTTCTCTGCAAACTTGATGCTGTTTTGGTGCAAACCCTTCTGTTTCTCTTCTTCGGTCCACTCGGATCCGTAGTAAGACTCTTCGGTGGATTTGACAAGGTCTCTAGAAGGAGGAAGGAACATGCTTCCCCATTGAGGGAAATGGACTAGAGTTACAGGCAGAGTACATGCCGCGATCATCACCCCCATCAGTGAGAGCCCTGTCGCCGTAGAGAATTTTGATGTCGAGAAGAACACTAGCTGGGTCAACCCTGACCCAAAGTTCCCTCCTGCACCTGTCATGCCGGATATGATTCCCAGTGAACGGCAGGAGATGAAGGGAATGATTCCGAAGGTGGCTCCGCAGGCGGCTTGCGCTCCAATGGAGGGGAGGATCATCGCAAACACCGCGATTGGGAGGTTGTTGGCGCTTCCCAGCCATATGCAGAAGGCTCCTCCTGCTGTCTGCAGGATCCACAGCGTCCACAGCCTCCCCCTCATGCCGAAACGTCTAGCAGCTACGTCGGAGGCCCACCCGCCGAATGGTCGGGCCACGACATTCGCCATTCCAAATGAGGCCGCGATGATGCCGGCGGTGTGGAGCTTAAGATCGAACCTACATGTTCAATTCATAATAATAATTAAGTAATTTACATATTTTGTATGGTTAATTAGGAAATTTGCCATAGAACGGACAAAAGAAGATCTGTAGATTTCAACACCATAATGTTAGGGACCTACTTGGCTAATAACATTGTTCAAGACAAAAGTGTTTGGTGGTAAAGTGCAAGAGAGAAGAGACAAAAGTATATACCTGTCGTAGAAATACTCGGCGATGACATTATCAGTGGAAAGTTCAACACCCATGGAATATCCATAAAGAAGGACAAAGATCCACGTCCTGTAGTTGGTGACGGCGTACCACAACACCTAGAATAGTACAAATTCATTAAGATTATGAATTATGATTAATTATGATCTCCAACTCTTTTTCTAACTTAATTTTACGAAGAATGACAATAAACCAATGTATAATTAACAAACCTTAGAGAATTTGTCCTTGGCAACATCACCCTTCTTCTGCAAAGCGCCAAGGTTGCCATCAGGCAAGTCCTGGCCAAGAGTCAAAACCAAAATGCCCATAATCACATGAAACCAACCAGGAATGAAGAAGGCAATCCTCCAAGCAGTAAACGGCGTCGCACCAGCCTTACGAATGAATTCATAAGCCAAAGGCATCAGAAGCTGAGTGGCTCCACCGCCCATGTTCCCCCACCCGGCGGCTGTTCCATTCGCAAGACCAATTATCTTACTGTTAAACATCGTACTCATCCAGTAATGACACGACACAAACGTCGCCAGCGAAAACCCTATCATGAAACGCACTGCTATATACCCTCCCGCGTTTGACACAAACGACATGCAAAACACTGTCGGAGCGGACAGCATGATCAAGAAGGCGCAGCCATATCGCGGTCCCAAAAGGTCGCAGACTGCGCCCATGACCAGCCTCGAGAAAATACTGCCCGAAACAGAGGCGACACCGGCGTTTCCGACGTCGACTTTGGTGAGATTGAGGTTGTCTCGGATGATGGGGACGAGAGGAGCAGCGGCGAAGGTGGAGATGAAGCAGGTGAAGAAGGAGGCCCACGAGAGATGAAAGGTTCTCATATGGGGGTTGGCCAAAGAGAAGAGCTTGAACACCGTCGCCTTGTGTTCCGAGTCAACCGGCAGAGCGAACTTCGCCGTCGTGTCGGTCGGGACAATCGGAGAGGCCACCGAGAAGGTGAATGTCTGCTCCCTCCCGGTGACTCCATGCATGGAGCTTCCTGGCTCTCCTACGCCTTTAATGTCACCCATTATAATTATTATTATTATTATTATTTTGGTGAACAAGGCTATGAATTTTATGAAGAAGTGTTTGAGAGAGGTATATTAGCAATGAAGTTTGTGTGAAGAAGGGAAAGGAGTGTACGAGTATTTATGTTGTCTTCGGGGGTGTCGTGTAAGCGTTGACTTTGTAAAAGCCTCCGAAGAGCCAAGAAACATTGATTCTAGCTAATCAACTTGTGTGGAAGCTGTGAAATGAAAATGAATATCCAATTCGCCGCATCTGCCATGTGAATAGGGAAGATGCTCATCGTACATCCCAAAGGATCATGTTATTTTTTTATATTAGAAATTTAGTTGGGGCAGCCAGCTAACTCTGATTAGTTGACTGAGTAATTAACTAAACCGCGGTATGAATTCGAATATAACAGCGTATTATTGCACTCCGATCAGAATAATTAGTATAAAAACATATAATTTATTAAAAAAGATAAACACTAATAGTGTAATGAGATGATGACTAAACGCACAGCTGCACTAATGGAAGAGCTACAATACTTTGTCGTTTTGGTAGCGCAGCTTTCCTTAATTCATTCCTTTGGTTATTTTTCCTTTTATGAACATGCCTTTTTTGTTTCCTGCTTTACCTTTACGGTATAATTCAGTTTTGGACGGTTTCTTTTTTGTTACTTTTGGATTCTGTGTCTTGCTAGCAGATCTTAACTTAACACTATTAGGGTTTATTCAAATCTACTGTTTTATTTTCTTGTCCCATAAATCATATCTCTGATTATCTTTTGACGCTTTATTAAATTGTTTAAGTACATAGCATATATGGCAAATTAATAGTACAGAAACAACCAATAGGACAGACAAATAAGGACACAATAAATTTATGTCTCTTTTAAATAGTTCTTCTGATCTGCTCATTGATCATATAATAATATATTAATACATACCGAAGCATTTTCCAAAACTTAGTTTTTTTGTTTGTAAATATTGAGATATAGCATTACTCAATTGTAAATACACAGTTAATTTACTTTCACTACACTGACTAATATTTAAATAATTAAATATCCTAGCTAGCTAGCATATCAAAATAACTAATTAATTACATCCCAAATAAAGCTAAAAACAAAAGAAACGCGTAATGCATCCTACCGTTGGCCTAATTAACAAATTTCTGCACATGCAATGGTAATTAGTACATAACAATTCTAAAACAATCTTCAACTTGATTCTGCATCATTCAACATTATAGATCATCATGAACTGGATTTGGGTTGAGCATTAATTTTGTTTGATATTCGGCAATAAGCTTCGAATCTTAAGGATTAAAAGAGAACTAGTTTTCTACTGGGGACGGTGATATTGAGACATATGACGCATATTATAAGGTCTCGGAGGGTTTGAGAGAAGCAGGATATGAATCTCCGGCTCCATTCTCCAGAGTCTTGGGATAAGCTAGCTAGAGTAGTCTATTACGTAAAACAAAAGCCGATTATATATCTTTATGTGTGCCGATACTATACAGCTAATTACTTGGCAATATGCAACGTATAAAAGTTCATTTTATCCAGCTACCCACTAGTTTGCACCAGTTATTACCTGGGAGAAAGGCCAGTTTAATTCTAACGGGTTTAGATATTTATTATCTTCTGCATACTTAATGGGTCCATTATTATAATTGTTTTATTGAATCTTATGAGTTATGAGTCAAGATTTTTGGTATCCCACAGGGTCACAGATACTTGTAGCCACCCTTATAGCAAAGATTAGTTGTTTAAAAGAGACTGTTACGAATTTATATATGCTGTTTCCTATATTCTATTATATTAATTTGAATATTGGAGATAAATAGTTTATCCTATTATCCTGTCACACGTTACTGTGTCTGAACATGTAATTGTCTAAGAGAAAATACAATTTTAAAACCGACCAGTTATCAATGCATATATATGTATGTATCGGTTGGATATATAAAGGATGATATATACAACTAAATTAAATATGGTAGAGTAATTCCCTTGGTTTTGTCCGTACGATTTAGAAACATATATTGGATAGCACTACTTAAAGCGGCATATTAACAGTGTTCATCAGTAAAATGCTTCGAAGTCTTTGAAAAACAAACCTAAATTAAAGCTTTGACAATGAAAAATAAATCCAATAATATTGTTTTAATATGTCGGTCTATATGTCTTGCATGTCCGCTGCAAGTTTGATCATACCAACTACCAACTCAGGAACTGCGGACATAATGTGCTTGTAATATATACATACCATATATTATCATAGCAATACTTGCAAAAATCAACCAAGAACACAAAGTAAGCTGAAATTATTTATTTTTCTCTAGATTAGCTATTATTCAGGAGCCACTTTTCCATCTCGGATTGGCCCACAAAACTCCTATTAATATTTTTTTCAGGTCAATCTCTACCATTGTTTTTTCAGAAGTCAATTGTCAAAATATACACATGCTAAATTGTTGCTGAATCTGATGATGATGATGGTGATGATCTTAGTTGCTTGCAAGAGCTGATAAAGACGCTTGCCATATAATATATACATATGCATACATAACAAGTATAGCCTACCATCTATATACATATATATGTATATATAAAATATATATACCCTGCCTTACCCCTTCACCAGCTCTTAGAGTTCTTTTGCATATTATTTTTGAAGGGCTTTGTACAAATATGACTTGGTTTGTAATTGGAGTTGACATGTCCGAAATGAAGAGAACGAAGACCGTACATTAAGGCATATTATTTCTCGAATTCTTTTTGAGCTCATGTCATGTACTTCTAATTTTGACAAAAATAACTTCAACTAATTTATAAGCAAGTCCTTGTGCTGATCAATTTGTTTACAAGGAAAATGATGGATAAGAATGTTGGAAGATATATATGTATGTGTACAAATGTTTATGTCTTTTTAAATATGTGTGTGCATGCATATATGTTGATTAAATTTGGACAAAGTTTGCTTCTTTATTTCAAAAATTTTACGGCTCATTCTATTTTCTGACTTTATGAAGGAGATCAATCAATTATTATGACATGTTTTGGCAGACTATTCTTCCAAAGGTGGAGTAGACGGATTTTTTTGATATATTGGACGAAGCTAATAGGCGGATCCTTGCATAGAATGCAAGCACCAAGCACGGAACAAGGAATTAGGAAAAGCTCATTTTCATGACCGTACGTTTGTTGAACACTTAAGAATTAATATGATCTTCTCAACTTTCTCAGAAAATTAAAACGTTGGAAACTGATAATTATTATTTTGCTTCATGCAGTAAAAAACAAAAGGAAGGAGAGAGAGAGCTGTCCGACCGTACACACACACACAGTATAGGAAAAGAAGTCTTCAGTTATACCTACTGGACAAATCTAGCGGAATGTTTTGGCAAAAGGATTTCTATTATTACATATATACAATTTTTTTTTTTTGGTTTTCTTATAAACGAAATATGATGTTAGCTTATGCAAGGTCACGGATCAATGATGGTACATAAAAGTACTCGACAATTCTTTATAATAAGATGCCATTTAAATTCTACGTTTTTGAACCTTTGTTCTTCACATATTCCAATGCAACGCAAAATAGTGTGGAATATAATGGCCCTTGGGGACCATAAAGGCTCATAGAGCCTAGATTGACCATAAATACAAATAACGTTTGTTTTTATTAAAAAAATCCCACTTTCCCAAGTGGAAACAACACCGTTCTAAACAAGTCTCCAAGCCTGGCCTCGGAGCTCCCGTGATTTTTGGCAAATACCATCATTTGGACAGTCAAAACACACTTTTATAATATTTTGCAGTTTTTTTTAATAATTTTAGAACTTGTTTGCAATTCCTTAGTTCGTTTTATGATGTTAGTGGTTTTTTTTTTTTTTTTTAAACATTGTGTTGCATTTGTTGTTGGTAGACTATTGTGAAATACAATTGTTGAGAATTTTCTCGATTTTCAATTCGATTTTCTGTCTCGCTCCGCCGACCTTTCATGTTATATGTTCTCTTTGTTTTTCCTTATATTAACTACTACCTTAGCAGGGAGAGAAGCCACCTCCTCTCCTTCCTTTTTATCTACCAATTCTCTGTCATTTGAAACTGATTGGAATTGAAGTTGCAAGAATTAAAGGTTACATATCGCAAACAACTAATTGCCTTGCTACACATCCATATATAGCAAAACAAATTTGACTGTTTTACACTCTTTATCAAGATTGTTTTTTCTTCTTTTGTTTCTCTAGTTTTCTAGTTTGTTCTGTCTTTGTGCTCTTTGTTTTTTTTGGGTGGATTTGTGATTCCTAAATTTTTTGTTTTTCAAATTTTAGCTACACCTGAGTGGGGGGTTTAGCATGGAATGAGGTAGAATTTAAGTGTCAATTTAGTTGAGATGTTCTTCCTACTGCTAACGATGGTTATTCTCTCTCATCATTTATTTAAAATAAAAGCAGATTATTCCACGGTCTAGTTACCAAAATTGTACCAATGAAAACACCAATTTTAGGTGAAATTATATTAGGATCAGAGTCTAATAGCAAACCTAAATGAACCAGCCTATTAGCATATGACAAAGCATTAATTAATGCGAGATAATTGAGTTTTAAAAATCATCTTGAGGGACAGAATAACTACAAAACTAATTGGCTACGTTGACTCACACGTATAAAGAACTTATCAACAAAATCCACTTCACAAAAGTCTTCTCTCACCACCCAAAGACCGTACGTACGGATGAGTACAACGAACGTTAATAATAAAAGTTCTTGCTAATTGATGATGTGATCAACTAATGCCTGGCAAATAAAGAAATAATATTCCTTCAAACAAAATGGAGAAATAGTAGTCAAATAATATGTTAATTGCGTCAAAAGAACAAGCTGGGATCAATCTTTTTGGATAAGAATGTAAATTGGATAAATAACAACTTAATCAGTTTAATTGCACCTGAAATCTAAAGCACTTTACTGTAGAAATATCTGCTATTACCCTTTATTATTGAGGTCTGAAGTATGTAAAAACAATAGGAAAAAGCTTATCTGTATCACTTCTGTATCCTTTCAGTTTCGGGAAGGGACATGATAATAGGCACAAAGCTTTAGCTCTAATGTTGGATGCCTCCTTAATCATAGTTTTTAACAATTTGACACATCTCATCCACCAAACAAAGCAACAACCCCAATTACACACGGAAATATAGGTAAAGACATAAATAGTTTAGTTGGATGATTTTTTTTCTTCTATAAAAAGATGATGGTGGTGTTTTCATGCCCCTAATCAACGTTAGTTTCAAAATTTATTGGTATCACAAGTGAAGTAGCATCGATTTTGACCTTAAATTTTTACCAAATAATAACAAGCCAGGGTTTAATATAGTCTACCAGCATATAATCGATATCATAAGATAAATTCTTGTATGAGTTGCAAGACTCAAAATCCTAATCTATTAGATTACGAAGTCTTTAAATAGAACGTAATTGCCATCATACTACTACCACTATTGGTCGTTGGATGTTGTTTCAACAAAGAGAACAACAACAAAATTGAGTACCATCACCTTAATTTAGTTCCAATGCTAGTTAGAAATGATCCTATTAGAGTGCCAATATTTTCAAAATATTTTTAATTGACCATGGTGTAGTGGATGATCAGTTTTAAAAACCTACTTAACTCCTTTAAGTAGATATCTTTTAACTTGTACAAAATTTAACAATATTTTGTTAACCTTGGGATTTTTATACATCAATATTGATAAGCTATTGATTAAGTTTTATTAAATTAGTGATTTGTTTTAATAAATTGTTATTTGCCAAAGTCAATTCTTTTAAACAAAAGAATTTTTGGTTTTAAATTATACTTTAAATGACAATATTTGCACATATTTCTCTCTTTTTTTTTTCTATATGTAATTAATCAGAAACTAGAAAGATTTTTAATTTTAGCCGTCAAATCTATACGAAAATATCTAATAATAAAAAAAAATGTCTTACTAGTACGTGCCCAACAAGAGAAAGACCATTTTTATCACCTTAAAAATATTTCTCTTTTATAACAATATTGTCATAATAATATCAACCTCACACAGGAGAATAATTAATTAAAAAAAAACCTAAGAACATTCTCATTAATGGTAATTCATGTTAGTAGGTTGTGTTTGTATTTAGTTGAGACTTGATATACGCAGAAAATACCTCAACATTAACATCACCTGTGACATGAATAGTTAAAAAATCTCAATACTAACATGACCTTGTCCATATGTTGACACAAATACTGTTAGACTAGGTGCCCTAAGGATTAAATGGAGTAATAAGTTTTTGGAGACATTTAATCAGCAAAAAGTTTATTTTTTTCATATATCAATTGTTGTTCTCTTTATGTTTATTATTATTGAATATATTATAGGCAAGCAAAAGTCTAAGACTGTCAATCTAAACCTTTAAATCTTGCATATGATAGACAGATTATGCAGAAGACATGAATCTTAAAGATGATAGTCTAAATGATAAGATCTGTAATCAATAGAATAAAGTTAGGCGCTTTATTCATGCTAAGATTGTTATATTGTCTACGAGTAGAAACATTGGTATATTGTCATAGGTGACAATATATTGGATCAGGGAAAAAAGTTGAATTGATTTGATTAACAATTTTGTTTGTTTAAATCAATTCACTTTTGATAATCATATGTGTTATGGCTTAATCATAAAATAAACAATGGGCCTGTATTCTTAACTTATGTCTTTTGATGTATCAAAGAGTGACATTCTGATTTGATGATGGTACGCATACCAATAAGTTGGAGACATAACTCTTGGTTGACATGCACTCGTTATTCATAGATATAGAATCCATAGCTCTTTTATAGAGTTAATGATATTCTCTTATAGACATTATCTTGTAATTTGAAGACTGGAACGCCCAACAATTTAGATACATAGGTGTAACCGAATGGTATAATATTTATGAATAAAAAATATTCCATTAGTGAGATAATGTAACATAAGATAAAAATAATCAGGAAGGTAAAACGAAATTTATCCTTTAAGCTGATTATGAATATCCTATGGGGATATTGCACATTCTGATATGTCATAGACAATTAGCTTATTGGAGCTTTGTAATTTTATATTATTCGAAAGTGCAGCTCTAAGCTTTTAGTGGAGTAGCATTATAGTTTGTAATTATAAAATATATGTATCTGGGATATGTTATTTTATAATTATAATAGCTTGATCTATAGATATCCATTAGATCTCATTTGCTAACTCATAATAATTCCTATAACAATACAGCATGTTTTACTACATATTGATGACTTATCTTAATTATTAGATTAGTAAAATTTGAATTAATTGGATTTAATAATTCATGATTGGTTTATTGGTTAAATTAACTTTGTGAATTAATTCAAGATAAATATATTTTATTTGTATGAGTTTTTTTATATATGACTATTTCAATCAGTTATTATTCCATAGATTTAGTTATGAAAGGATCAAAATATGACAAGTTTCATAATTTAAGGGTATAATTTGTTATAGTTTAAAGTTTAAAGGTCAAAGTATGACAAGTTATATAATTTACGAATCAAAAGTAAAATTATTGGCTCAATTTTGTTAATATTTAACAATTTGTTAATGAAATGTTCAAAATATGACAAATAAAATAATTCAAGATGTAATTTGTCACGTTTTAAAATACAAAGTCAAAATAAAACAAATTGCTCGGCTCAAAAGCCAAAGTAAAATTAACCCAAAATGCAATGCATTGCATTGAGTCACGCCCATATACGATTAAACAACTCCGTCACTACAATATCTAATTCACAGGTCCTCTCTTTTTTGGGAGTGATAAGTACAAACCGTACGAGTTGACCACTGAGTTTTTAATAACACAAGTACAAAGACATGAGACAATGTTAACTTATGTCTGACATCAATCCATCAATCATGATCAGCTGATGAACATCAAGAGTAGAGACTGTTCTTCGAAATAAGGTTGTGGATTGGACAAATTTATAACTTGGTTTACAAACAAAAATGAGCAATAGAAAAAGCAGGCATTTTAAAAACTACCGGTTCTGACCATAACATGACTGGCAAATCAAATAGAACAGGATTATACCAGTCAGAATAATAATTTACATAAACAAGTATCGCAAATATAATCCTCAATGACGCTAACCCATAATTGAAGTCTAATAATAACTTCAATAAATGCGAGCCAAAGTTCATCCGCTTCTATGACTGCGATAAATATCCTTCACCATTAATCTTCTAATAATTTTTACCACCACTAGTTTCATTATAACCAGGACTACTGGACTAGTAAACCAACCCTAACGAAGATGTATCCTATAAGCGCTTTCTACGTGCCAGTATTCCCCCTTCTTTGAACCGGTTTGTAAAGCACAACAGTAACGAATTTTGATCGAAAGCGATGAGTGAACCCCAACGCCACTACAGATCGAGGGGCCTCCCTGTTCTCAATGTAAAGATGGTTGAGGATCACATTATGCGGCGTCGAAATGGATCCATTGCCGTCTCTGTTTGTGGGGCAGCTAAGAACAGTGTGTTGCAGACGAGGAGGAACAATAGGTGGATCCCGTGCCTCATCTTCATTCCCCGGGTAAACATTGTTGTAACTTGAATCGGGTGACTTTGGAACTTCAAATCCAAGAACAGTTGCTTCATCCTAAACAAAAATCTCTAGGATGAGAAGTATTTGATTTTGGTATTCAATAAAACAATCAAGGTCGCAGTCGTATGGCTTACATGATCATCACCGTATTGGTTGTTCATGTTGCAATGCAAATGCAGCTCACAAAATCATCAACAACAGAAGAATATCAGGTTGATGTGCCTGAAAAAACAGAAGTTTTCCTTTAATCAGGATTTCGGAAAAATATAAGCAATAGTGACATCGTCTTAAGTCGCATAAATACACTCTTCTGCCGCCTACTAATCAGCCAGAGAAACTTGAAGTCTTTGGCAAAGGAAAAATTGACATTATATACTGGCTGTTCCTAAAATAAGTCAGTAAAACTGTCACTTCCGTTAATGGAAATATTCTGAAATTATACGTCTATAACTTTCACTGATATGTCCGTAACTTTCACATGGATCATTGAACATTGACAATACATGTCCATTTCCCTTAAAAAATAACAATCAAGATAATCACTTTTAAAGGAGCATTTCCTTAAATGAAACCATCCTGAATCACTAAAGTTTTCCATAAGCTTAATTATCCAGAAAACTCTTTTTCTTTTCCTCTTTGATTTTACAATCAATATATATAATTCATCCACATATAATGTCACAGTACATTGATGCATTCACCCAAATTCTAAAATGTAAATCTCAGTTCTCAAATTCTTGAAAATTAACAACGAACAGAAAAATAAAGAGTTCCAGAACAGAAAGGTAGTCGTACTTACTAAACCCAAGCTAAAAACTAGTTAATTCTAGGATAATCTCCGACAGCAATACCGTTAAGAATATTATTACTCTCTTAATATCAAGGGTCTGCCTCGACATGAATCAAGGTTCCCAACAAAGTCCCAGGGAAGGTTACAAGAATCAGGACTGTGAATCAAAGACTAAATACTAACGAATTATATGATTGAAGATATTGCTACCAAAAAGTGAGGGACGGAAATGCTCTCCTATCACTGGAGTTGCTACAATGAAAATATTCTTCAAAGTCATGATAATAGGCACATAATGAGCCCGTTAAGCCAGAAGCAACTTTAGTGAAAAGAAGGACTTCAGTTCTGAATGATCAAGAGATCAACTGTGGCCTCTTCTTAAAGAGTGATGAGAGATATTTCTAAGAGTGATCAAATTTCACCATGTCATCTGTGAAAGCTCAAAGACTATGGATCTTACCTTAGCGCTTGCCCCAACTATAAAAAGGTTTAGTACGTTCGTAATTAGCTGCCAGTATTTTCACCTGACATTGTGACTCTACACTAAAGTACATACATCAACCAAGCATTTTGATCTAGATTTGTATCTGTATCACTCGACCATGAATTGCCAATCGCAACGTATTCATTTAAAGGAAAATCAAGAGGGTCCGTTTCCTCACGAAATAATAGTGATCATCATAAGATAAAGAGGGCCATATTGATCCGTAAAATGGGTAACGATAAGGCTCCAATTCAGTCAGACATGTCAAGCGTGTATTAAGCAAAGAGTTAACAATGTCGAAAGACAGAAGTTACATTCCCCTTCTAATACATGCTGATACGATTAGAGTTTTGTATTTTCTGCAATGATTATGTCCCTATAGGGAGAAGAGATCACACAAGCAATCCACGGTGGCTGTAATAATTTTCTTTTTTTTTAAATCTAGAAATTAGGAGCAATTAAATTAAATAAACCTTCTTTTACAAAAGTACCAACGATCGTATTACAGCCAGCCCCCCGAATATTAGGTACATTTTTTAAATGAAAAGGTAACCAAATGAAAAGATAACCTCTGAAATCTTCCCTTTGAAACAATAAAAACAAAAACACATTAGCAAGGAGTAAACGCTAGTTATTGTGTCAATTGAACAAAAGGCACTTTGCTAATTGGAGGTGAAAGGAATGGGAATCCAGTTCCAGTGAAATTGAAACAGAAAGCAATTGGGAACTAATTTTCAGGACAAGTCAAAATGGATGTTATTACAAATAATATAAAATAAGAAAACCCCAGTGCACGAAATTGGTTATGAGAGGTAAAGGAACTAATAAAGTGACCGGATTTTTGGTGGAGGTGGTTTTTCATTTTCAATAGGAAAAGGAATTTAATTCTAGAGGACGGAAGCCGGAATTAAGTTCCGCCTTTATCGGAAACTTAATTATTCATTCGCAAGTGGGCCCCACTTTATTTGGTTCCCAAAAATGAAAGCAAACATGAGAATTTAAAATAACAACTTAATTCCCTTTTCTCCATCGAAGTGCGAGAATTTGGATGGTTAGCAAGTTTAATTTCCTCTGCAAAAGGAAATTCCACAATGAGGTGCCAAACTGATCTGAGGTTGATTACTAGCTCTTATACAACGGATTTTTACTATCCCTGCCTCATTCATTAATCTTCTCCACCATTAACAGAAATGTAGCATATCCCTCCAATTATGATCCACTGAACTTATAGGGCTAGCAATAAGTCAAAATGTTTTTTCTTAAATTTTCCAATTAATCTATCATTGAGGTGTAAAATGCAAGAGGTGAACAAGCGATGTTCTGAAAAACAACCACCATCACACAAAGGACCTAAGCCACTATATGTCCGCAGAAAATTCTTCATTTCTCAAACTTTTCTAAGGATCATTACCAAACAATAGCAATAATCAAGAAATCAAAGCAAAACATCAAAGAGAAAGCTCATAGTCATCAACCATTCCATCACATTCTTGAATTCTGACTGAAATTGAATATGGACTTACATTTTTTTAGATCATACATCGGCAAAGAGACATTAAAAAAAAAAAAAGATAGATTCAAAGCCAAAAGAACCCAGAAAAACAAATACACACAATGCCACTTAGATACAGGCATACCCACATAAAGAAACGTAAATTAAGCCTAAAACCCATTCAAGAGAAAGCACATGGCAGCCGTAAATTTTAAGCAAACCACCTAAGAAATTCACAAATATACAATGCAAACACAGGTAAGTATAAAAAAAAGGGAAAATCACAAAGATTTTTTTTTGAAAAAAAAAGTACTTTACCCAAACAACATGCTATGAATTGATAGATGCTAAAGATCTCACAAAATATCAATCCACATGAAAAAATATACTAACCCGATTGGATTGAAGCCCCTGTCTTTCAATCTCTTTCGAGCCAATCACACAAAATGAACAGAATATTACTGAACTTTCTCGGAACCAAGGTTCATCTGCAGAAAAAAAAAAAAAAAAAAAGGAAAAAAATGGCAAAACCAGATAATATCAGAAACAACCCATCAAATATTGTGCGAAACAGAAAATACCCAACAATCTAAACCCTACCAATTGCAAGTCAAAACCCTGTGTTTTTTATTTCCTTGTACGAAGCAGTGATACAAAAAGACCTAAGCTCGTTCAAGGAAAAACTAAAAAAGGGAACAATATTTACAACCTAACAAAGAAAGACCCGCAATGGGATTTCAAGGAATTGGAGAAAAAATAAAAAAAAAAATAAGGCACAATATTACAAATAATTAGAACAATAATAGAACTCTTTAATCTTTACCTGGTACAAATTAAAAAGTTGGAAAATCTTTCGGCAAAATAACACAAAAACTATATGCAATATACAAAGATGCTCTGTGGAAAAAGAAAACCAGCCAGAGACTATTTTGTCTAGAAGAATCCGCCGAGAGAATCCGAATTTAAGCAGCTTATTATGGCATTACAGTAAATTTTTTTTACCAGAAAAAGAAAAATCAAACATTCAACTTTATATTTGTAAACCCGTGGGCCCTTTTTATTTCTTTCTCTTTTTTTTTTAATGGTGGTTTTATTTTTATTTTAATCTTTTTATTGGCCTGAGACGTCACTTGAAATAGAGGTTTCAAAGAGGAAGAGAAAATGGCGGCTGGGGAGAGCACTTGGTGAGGAGACAAGTCGACCTTGTTTGTCACTTTTCCCCTTCAGTTTTCCAATTTTGTGGGACTCCTGCGAATGATAGCAATAAAAATTGTTTATGGCTTAACGTTCGGATCAGTCCAACACAAATAACATTTTTGTTTGATGTAGTTATTTTGTTACCATGTATTTGTAAAGTGCAACGCCGTATATGAATTTGCGTGTAACACTGAAATAAATTGGCCATGATGTTGTAATGTTGTACACAAAACTAGTAGGCCGGATTGATGTGACCCCCAGATTTAAGACTTTTCCAACAATAATGATGATGAATTGTGTAATATCACAAAATGATTGATCATTGCTTTCCAGCTAAAGAAAAGGGAATGAAGCTCAAAGTTGAATTCAAATTTTGGAAAAACGGCAGTTATAATCATCACTACGATTATGATTAACATACGCGACTATGAAATGCCGTGTGAATTGTAATTAGCTAAAAAGATGTGACGATGATACGAGTAATGTAGAATTACAAGTTTATTGAAGTTGGTAACCATAGTAATATAAAAATATGTTTAGGATTATTGAAGACTAAAATTTGTTACAAAGTTTAACATAAAATTAATTTAAACATTTAAATGTTAAATTTATCATTGGTACATCAGTTTAGTATTATATTGAAGAAAAGTCTAGTAAAATTTATTTTTAGTTAACAATTAGCTAGATAAAATCACTTTTAATGAGATTTACTTTTACCTCATGATATGTTCCTGTCTGTTTTATTATATACATATATATATATATATATATATACACACTCAAATCAATGTATGACATGGCATCAGAAAAATCAATATGCTATTATCACTGTGGAAAAAAACCCCCCGCTAAGATTCGCATGCATAGGGCTGAGGCTTGTACGGGACTTTCTTTCCATCCCTGTTGCACATGCATTTATATATCTACTATGTATTTTCCCCTGAGCATGGGTGACTCTCTGTAGCAAATTGAAAAGTCTTGTGAAATCAGATTCATGGGTTGTGTTCATTACGTATTAATGGTCTTGGAACTTTAAGATTGAATTATGACGTAGTATTTATCATCTCATAATTAGTATCTTAGCATCATTTCATATAGAGGCGTCTTGTGTAGTAATCATTAAGAATCATATTCTTAGAAAGTGATAGTTAGTAATATGATTATCAGAAAATTAATATTATTGTATTTGATTGTATACATGAATTTTCTCTTATATTCTTAAGAATAATATATTATTCTCTTTGATTGTACATGATAATTTTGTATAGCAACAAAAATAAAAATATATAAATAGTAATAAAAATATAACTCTTGATAATATATTATCATTTTATATCAATATTAACATTAAATAAAAATATTTAAGTTATTGAAATATTATAAATATTTAATTGTATATTATTTATTTATTATAATTCTCAAAAAATATAACTATACTTAAATATTAATATCACCAAAATATTAATATTATACTATTCATATTGATACTATACTTTTGTATTTTTATTAGTATTGTTAAGTTTATTATTACCCTTATGATCAAATTATTATTATTTTATAGTAATGTAATATTTTTATTGATATTATATAATAACTAATTTATGATAATACTATTATTATTTAATAATAATATATTAATATTAAAATAGTATATATATAATATATGATATAATATTATTGTTAATCTTATTATTTTCCTTATTATCACATTATTATTTTATATTTATATTATATTTATATTTATTAAATATAATAATATTAATTTATAATAATAGTGTTATTACTATCTAATAATAATATATTAATACTAAAACATTGCATATATAATATATATATATTATATGAATATAAATAATAACAAAAATATAATATTTAACAATATACTATTATTACTTTATATTAATATTAACATTAAATAATAATATTAATTTGTGATAATGTTTCAAATATTTAATAAATTTATATTATATTACATTATATTATATTGTATCGTATTGTATTATTTATCATCATTGTCATCATTATTATTATCATCATCATGATCATGGAAGAGAAGTTGAGATTCTTATGGCTTTAAGATTAAGAGGAATATGAATATAACTTTATTGGGTAGAATTCAAATTACCCCAAATAGGGTAAAATGATTCCCATGAGATTGAGTTCTTTAGAAATCTAAAAATCATAATTTTTATACCAGACTGGGATTCTTACATATTCTTATTTCTATCTTTAAAATTACTGTATAGCAAACAGCCGCATAGGATAATATGTCAAACCAATGCTCGAACTTTTTTTCTTCTCGCAAAGATGGATGGACACACTTCGATCATCTCCTGCCATATCCTCAACCATTATTAGTAGATGAAAAAGAATGAATCACTTGAGTCTCTTTCACAAAATTATTTCCGTTGCTTTTATAAAGAAAATCATATGTTATACCACACTTTTAAAAGTTATATTTATTTATGTTACACTTAAAAAAATTTATATCATATTATCATTCATATTATATATTAAATTATGCTATAAATAAATATATATGGCATTTATAATAAGTAAATCTTAAAATCCAAGATTTATGAAAATTCCCTATTATATGGCCAATTCTGCGTTGCTTGATTGATAAAGTTTGAGCAGAGTAAAGCCAGATCATGACCCATATTGTTAGCAGATTGGGTCAGGGACAATAATGGGCCAACCCAACTCCAATAGCCCATGTTGTAATCTGTTTTCTTTTCTTTTCTTTTCAAATGACATACTTTTTTCTTATACAATTCGATCATGATCCAACCTTAAACCTATTCTATAGAGCTTTCTAAAAAATGCTTTGAAATTTTTAGGTCTAGAAATAGTTTATGAAAGTGGTTGACTAATCTGTCACAAGAATTTTATCTCTCAAGAATAGTTTTAATCAAAGTCAAACTATAACTTTTCAGAAAAACACTTTTGAAATAGACAACTTGTACTATAGCTTTAACAGACATTATAAATTCATTATAACATTTTCATTACTTATTAAAAAATTTTAAAATCATTTTGACCTATTTAACTCTATCAAAATATGGTTCAAAAATCATACTGAAGACCTGCAACTTTTATTTTTATTTTTTACTGACCAGAAGCATAAGGAAAACCTCTATCAAACTGACCCGTACTCCTTACAAACCCAAAGTCCCACCCAACCTAACGCCACCTCATACCATTTAACATAAAGATAATTGGCTAAGAACATGCTTATCTCTTATAACTAACATTTTTCTATGTCTAACTAACATTGCATGCATCTAATTGTGCACATTTCACTTTTGTTATAAAATATAAATTTATTTTATTACCAAAAAATGTGTAGTTATTTTAATAATAAGCCTGTAATAGATTATTATGCACTCTTCATGCATGTAAACTTAGATTATGAAACAAAATGTGGTTGCATATGCAAGATAGGTAAGGGCTGCAAGAGAAACATGTCTTGTCGGAATGGACAGTCGATTAATTAGTAATTAAATAAACCACTAATTTAAAACTTTTAACCACCTTAGTATTTTGTCTCGTTTTGCCAGAAAGATGTTTACAGACATATAATCCGAGAAAAAGCCAATACGAAACGAGGAGGAGGATATTTCAATATAATTTACTTAGTTTAAAAAAGATGAATTGGGGTTGGAGGACGTGGACTAAGACTTCTTAATAATATATTAATTAATTGACGTGGTCTTCGTTTCACTTTTGAGAAGTGGGAAGGTGACAAAGTTCACTAATCAAGTTTGTGATTACAACCAATTTAAAGTTTATGGTCACAGTAGTATATATCAAGTTATTAAATTAAACTATTTGAAAGCTTTTTTTGGGTGGAAAAATCTATTGAAAGCTTAATCCATATAAGTGGAGGTTTTGCTTAAAAAGAAAATCTCCAATAGTCATCCGGTACTATAACAATATATATGTGTAGGGGTAGGGCTATAAATGGACCAGGGTAGGAGCAGTTATTCTTTAATTTTTTTCTTTCAATATTGTATATAAAATTTTATAAAAACTATATTCTGCCTCTCTTAAAATTATATTTTACACCCTGAAATTATATTTACTTCCCTTTAAATTCTATATCTCTTTTATTTATTATTTTATTGATAATTTTAGCATTTGCTCCGTCCTCTCTGAGTACTTTTTTTTGGCTCCACCCATGTATGTAGGTGTGTGTGTATTCTATATTTAGGTATGCTATAACAATATTGTTACAAATTAGAAGCCTAATTTTACCAAGAACAAAAAATATGTAAAAATGAAAATAAAACACACAAAATTTATAGTGGCTTATGTGAGCGCTATGTCTATTTTCAGTCACTGCAAAATAATTCACTATGATGATGATGATGAAGTTTACAAAAAAATATTGCACACTCTATCTTAAGAATTTTTCTAGCCTCTCTTTCACTCCAAATTTCTAAGTTTCATTCTATCAAGAAAAAAAACACAACTATATCTATATATAAGTTTACAAAAAATAGGTAACAAACCAAAGAAATACACAAAACACATACTCCATCACTCCAGCACGCGTGGCTGTGAGCTTTGCTTGCGTAGCTGCGTGAGATTTCACTTTGCGCTCGATTTCCACAACGCTTCATGCGTGGCCGCGGTGTCTATGGGTGCGGCTGCACTGTGCTTCTATGACTCCGCTAGGCCACACGGATTCTTCTCCATAGGGGCACGCTTCGCTGCTTCCAAACACTTTTTTCTCTTTTTCTTGCACCTTTGTGGTAAACTTTCGATCTGGGGGCTTTGCCCACTGCACCTTGGGAGGGGGAGGAATCCAACCCCCATGATGACCTTACAGAAAAGGTCAATCCTTAAAATCTTTTACGTGTAATGATATTTTAGAAGGCGTTGAATTTGTTTCTATACTTCTTAATAAATATTCTAATACATATACAAAATTATATATAATTATAGCACGTAGTCCGTGACCATTTTGTTAATAATTAATGCTGGCAGTTGGTTCATGACTTTGCCCAAATCAATCTGACCATCATACGAAATGTTTTTAGCTGTAATTCTGTTCATCAACCTCAATCACTTTTGTTAATTATGTTATTTTTATTACTCTGGCAACAGACAATTTTATTTGTCATATACAATAACCTCATTATTATTATTATTATTATTATTATTATTAGTGCCCGTCTTTTTCATGGGGGTTTTATGTCTGAAACTGAGGAATCTAGGGATAATATAATCGTATATACGTACGGCACATCATGGTCAATACTAAATAGCCATGTTAGCCATGTTTTGTTCATGTTCATTTTGTTTCTTAATCATATGCATACCCATCAATAAAAGACAAAATGAAACACATATTATTAATTCAATACACTGACAAAGAACATATGCTTCACAGCTCAATTAATTTGCTATAATTAGTTACCTAAACTCAAGCGCGGGTCGATAGAGTATGCATATTGTATTTACGTATGACATATATATAGGGTGTTTCTACAGTCCACCACTCAATTTTTGTAGTTTTTGTACTACACAAACTCTAGACCATTGAAACTAGATCCAATAGTTTATACACGTAGAGGGGTAACTGTTTAGGGACATAACCGGCTACTCCATTAACTTATTACGCCAACCGGCAGCCTATCACTATATGACACGAGGATGGATGCAACCCATCTCTGACAGGAAGGTAAGTGGCAGGGTTTTGGAAAGTGGCTTCTTCGGCAAGCCAAAGAGAATGACTGGTACTGCCAAATGCTTACCAGTTCCAATGTAGTGCCTGATTACACATGCAAAAAAATAAACATTAAATACGATATTATAGGTAATATATTGCCCGTTACAAATGCAATAGTTAGGTTCATTTGGTTAAATAGGTTTGACACATGGGTTAGTTTAACATGTCTAGAATTAAAGTGGAGGTCTTAAACTGAGTGGTTTAACAATTTTTTAGCTTTTTTTTTTTAAAAAAAAATTTAAGAATATGCGTGTTTGAAAAAGGAAAGTATTAGGAACTAAAGAAGTCAGTATTTGATTATAACATTCAATTTGAAAAAGCCAGTATTACCATATTATTTGCGAATTACGGGACGTTGTGGTTGTTTCATAAAAGAAGGGTAAAAAAACTATCAATGGTAATCAAATAATTAAATCTAGTATGGTAACCTTCAATTTCAAAAAAAGCAAAAATAATTAAAAAAAAAACAACAACAACAACAAGAGAAGAGCGTGGGACGTCAATTCTTAATAATAAGATAGAACTCAACTATAAAGTTGCTTAATTATCGTTCCATCCCTTAGACGTTCATCCATTTAAGATCAATTGTGGAAGCCAAGACAGGATTGGAGTCGACAACATCCCAATTTGCTAACGTCCTCAAGCAGATCACGAGGTATGGTTCTTTTGCCTTGGAGTTTAATAAGATGGCATACTACGTAACAAAGATAGAAGACATCTACAAGGAGGCAAGAAGTGAGCAGGTAGGGTTAACCACTAAGTTCCAACAACTGTACTTGACCTCACAGATTAGTTCGCTTAGAAAAATCAAGACTTGGACGACAACCAAGACACAAGGGCTAGTTTTGCACCTCTTAGAGACCCCATTGTGGTTAGAATAAGGAAATTACAAATAGATAGATGCAGTCGCAATGTACAGATAGTGAAGGAAAATCTCAAAGGAAATGTTCATTGTGCAAAGGACATGGATACAACAAGACAACATGCTCTTTGAGGAAATATAGCACAACTAACATGGTGCCAAACATAGAACTAACAACCAACCATCATTGGACTCCCCGTATGACCACTCATTACTACAAACTATGAATTCCACGACGGTTTATAACCATTGTGAAAAAATTTCACAACGATTAACAAATCGTCATGAAAATTTTAGTTGTGGTACAACATGAAGTTTTTACGACGGTTTTTTACCCTCGTATAATAGAAAAAGTGACACGGGAAGAGATTGTCGGTAATAATTTTTTACGACGGTTTTTTGAAACACCGTCGTGTAAAATTAGCATTCCACATTATGTGGTGGTGGTGGAAGGTGATGTTGATTACAAACCGGTGATTGGATTGAAACCAGACCCACGTAACGCTGCATACCTGCAATCAAACGATAGGGTATTTTAAGACTGCATGGAGTGGGCATCTGATCATTCCATCTTTCCGTCCGACTGCCTTATGCATAACGCTACTACGTTTGCTTTGGATGAGGATTAGAATTAAAGCATAGTTATCACCATTAAGTATAGTTCCAAAGTGAAGACATGAACTGATATAGTAGGTTTTACCTTTATCTTTGTTTTGCTCAGCTAATGTTGTTATCTGTCTCCAAAGTCATTTATTTTAGTATGTTTG